>CALNHX010002921.1:76204-163785 GCA_940337035.1 Agriotes lineatus | reverse complement strand
GTTTTTAGTATTACCAAAGAGCATGCTCTTTGGTATTACTTCCTTTTGCAATAAAGGAAGTATTCACCCCAAAAACGAAATTGATTTTTCAACAGATCTTCACGTTTTAGAGTCCCCTGAAACCAAAAAACATATTTTTGTTCATTGGTCTGTCTGTGTGTCTGTCTGTCTGTCTGTCTGTGAACAGAATATCTCAAAAACGAAAAGAGGTATGGTGTTGAAACTTCATATATAAGTTTTGTGTACTATGTAGATGCGACAGCAAGCTTTTGAAGAAAATCGCGTAACCGGAAGTAAGTGTTTACTCTTGTGATTTTTCAGTTTTTTCGATTTTTTCAAAAACGGCTCTGACGATTTTTTTCAAACTTTTCATTTTTATTACATTTTTAATGTGTATTGACGTAAGATAGTAAGTTTCCAGTTGAATACCTCTAAAATGGGTTTCTTTTGTTTTTTTTTCTATTTTTTGTATTAACTCATATTTTAAGAACACCCGGTATATTATTACATTTTTTAATTCAGCTTAACATTCTAGAGAAAATTTGTCTCAGCCGCACCAGGTAACAGAGTACAATGGTTTAACACGAGTTAGTGCGGCATCAGTTTGGATCTCTGGTTTTATAAAATTTTAAAATAAAAGGGATGGAGACATTGCGTGCGTCACATAGCAGACAGGCTGGCTCTTGTCAAATTCAGCGACGACGAATCACGACAAGTAATAATAAAACGTCAGCTGAGGGTCAAGTCCTTCGATAAATATATATCAAACCCAGTTTAGAAATTTGTACATGATTTAATTTATATCAAATATTGTATGAAATTGCACATAGAAGGCTTTTAAACTACATGTTTTCTTTCGTAATTATGCAGAGAGTGTTCGTTTATACAGGGTGGCAGGTTAGCCGAATGGTTAAGGAGTCGAGAGAGAATGTGGGTTCGATTCCCACACCTGCCGTATTTTTTTATATATTGATTTTAAGTTAGTTTATTCATGGCGGCTCTACCAGAACAAACGGCTGAGCTCCTTTTTCGACTAAAATGGACCAAGCGCAGAAGATGTTGGTTGTATCACCTGAATTTGTCCAACGCCTTAAGTCTAGTGAGAATACGGAGAAAAATATATTATCACAGCTTAATAACGAAATGCAAAAAGTTTTAAAGTCCAAATTAACTGATCACGATAAATGGGTGCAGTACAACTAAGTGTTACAAAGATACCTTCATTTCACAAACCAGGCACGGCAGCCAATCAAAATACCTATTGAAACAAGCAGTAACAGCATATCAAATGCCATTATTTTATCTACACTTCCCAAAACGTTTAAGAGAAAAGCTGAAGTTTTCCTAAGCATTTTGAGTGCCTCAAACGATGTGAGTTGGGATCACAAGGGTACCGTTACTATAAAGGGTGAAATTTTACCGGCGTCTAACATAGTCGATTTAATTCACGGCACTCTGAGGCCTCGAAAAACTATTAATCCACCCGGACGCCTACAGTTTGCTGATTACATCAAAGACCTTAACGTTGCTCATGTGCTGCTAGCTAAACCTAAACAGCAAAAGGTGCCAGCCCCGACTGGTACTACAGGAAAAACCGAAATGGAAACTGATAACTGCGAGTCCGACTTAGAATATAAATTAAAAACACCAGCTATTCATCCAAGTATACATCAAAAAGGTGCAGTCCGAAAAACGTCGATTAGAAACACTTCCAAAAAGGGTCGTTAGAAAAAACCTCTAAGGCAGAGGTCATTAACATCAAAAACGAATGGAATTCTGGATTGGGAGCGTCTTAAACTTTAAAATGCCACAATGAAATTTGTTCTACGATCCTATGTAAACGAATTCTGATTTTATTACTTGCAGCCTTTTTAATTTGAAATGTTGTGCACCTCAAACTACAGTTTTGTAAATTGGCTAGGGGATTTTTAGAAAATAAGACATTCAGCTGTACATTTATTTTTATATTATTAGGTATTATACGAAATAAGAACAATATATTTGTTTATTACAAAGTGTTTGTTTTTTATTTCTACTCTGCTTTTGTTTTTCACGAATCTGCAATAATTACAAAATCTAAAAGCTAAAATACTAGTATTTGAAGTTATTTTACAGATAAAAAGTGTAAAATTTCAAAAAATCAATCTACGATTACATAATAGCGTGATATAATTTAATAAATTGTAATTTATTTTAATTTTGAGCGATGCATTTTATAAAAAAGTGTAAAACATTTGCAAAATTATGCTTAGAAATAACTTTAAAACTGTTTTTACATAATTTTCGTTATTATAAAATCGTTTTGTAAAACGAATTGTGATAATTTTAAGTGAGATGATGTGTAATTGCATATTTTTTATTAAAATTTCATCGAGTGTTGAATTAAAATGTCATTTTTTGTATAATTTATGTATATGATGTCGATTTTTGTAAAAATTTAAGTGAGATGATGTGTAATTGCGTGATTTTTGTTCAATTTTGAGTTAATTTGTCGTCATCACATAGATATTTAATCAATTGTACAAGAACTTTTGTAATAAAAATGCACAAAGAGCCTACGTAACTGAAGTTTTGTTTATCGAAATGATGGTGGTAGAAGATTTTTAACGAAATTGCGTGTCTTTTATTCAAATATTACTGTTTGAAGCTATTTTACAGATACAAAGTGGCGAAAATTCATATACATCAAACTAAGATTTCATAAGTGCGTGATATAATTTAAAAAATTGCGATTTATTTGAATTTTGAGCGATGCAATTTATAAAAACGTGTAAAACATTTGCAAAATTATGCTTAGAAATAACTCTAAAACTGTTTTTATGTCATTTTCGTTATTATAAATCGTTTTGTAAAGCGAATTGTGATAATTTTTTAAGTGAAATGATGTGAAATGCGTGTTTTCTATTCAATTTTTGTGTTAATTTGTGGTCATCACATACATATTTTGATAAATTTTACAAGACCTTTTGAATTTTGTTTATCGAAATGATGGTGGCAGAAGATTTTTCAATGAAATTGCGTGTTATGATTCAAATTTATGTTACTTTGTGGTCACCATACAAATATTTTTATCAAAAGTACAAGAACTTTTGAATTTTGTTTATCGAAATGATGGTGACAGAATATTTTTCAATTAAATTTCGTGTTTTTATTCAAATTTATGTTAATTTGGGGTCAACATACATCTATTTTTATCAAAAGTACAAGAACTTTTGTAATAAAATGCGAAATTGTAACATTATATCGATCAATCTACCGTGAATCTAAAATTTTTAAATAGTTTCGATAATATTTATGATAAAACGTTGTAATAAAAAGGTACAACGAGCCTACTTAACTGAATTTTTGCTTTCGAAATGATTGTAGCAGAATATTTTTCAATGAAATTGCTGTTTTTTATTCAAATCTTACTAAAATTTAAACAAGTTAGAGTAATGTACTTTGAAAATGATTATTAAATGGCCATTTCGATGCCGACCCTCGCCAAAACCTAGTATTTATTTTTATTTTGACTGGTGCGATTTATAAAAGGTGTGCTTCAAAGTAACCATAATACATTGTGTTTAAAAATTATAGGCGTATGGCAAGACAAGCTGATTCCTGTCAGTTTAACCGCAAACCAACAAGCCTCCGCTAGCTCAGCGGTCGGACTCTCAATACGGAGATACGTAGTTCAAACCCAGGCAGATACATTGATTTTTTCAATTAAATAAAATTCGCCGTGGAAAACGTGTTTTTTAATGCTTAATTTTGTCGCCCCAGCTGATTTATATCATCTTTTATTACCATATAGAATACCGACGACGAATTTTATTTAACTTTGTTGAGTAATAGTTCCATGAACCAGTTTTGATCGATATAATGACACAATTTCAGACGCTTTACTTATAAAATAAAAGCTAAACATGACAATCTCGTGACAACTAGGGTTCAAATCCGACTTGGGGCCGGCGCAAAAAGCTTTTTTTAAATTAAATAACTGCGAGCAAGAGAGAACAGCTGCGATGAGTGAGACGGAAGACTTCGGCGTAACGTAATCAAATCCAAAAATGGCCGCCGCAGATTTCGCGATTTAAAATAATTATTCACATGTGGTTAATTATCATATGTGTAAAATCAAATTTCTGTAATTAAAAAGTAAATTTTAAAATCGAGGCCAGTCAAATTTTTAATAGAATAAAAGCTATCTGAACAGAGGTATTTCAAGAATATATTAAACTCAAATTTGTAACTCGTTTTATATTTACGATCTGAATTTGCCTCTTGTCGCCGACAAGTCAGGACCTGTTGGGCCGAATGATAAAAAATAAAATATTTAATTCCATCAAGACCACTTACGAAACCAGTTT
Source organism: Agriotes lineatus (assembly GCA_940337035.1). Classification (NCBI taxonomy): domain Eukaryota; kingdom Metazoa; phylum Arthropoda; class Insecta; order Coleoptera; family Elateridae; genus Agriotes; species Agriotes lineatus. The sequence goes on along the minus strand of CALNHX010002921.1, from coordinate 159,436 downwards.
TTCAAAATTATTATCAAACTTTTAAAACTATAGACGATGCAATTCCGCTCTTCTAAATTATAATTTTTAAGAAATATTTAGTTTAAAAATATGGAAGCGTGACGACACAAGAGTGAAGTGGCATTCTGCTCAAACCTTAAAATCCAAGGCGCTTCGTTGGTCTAGAGGCGTACACCGATGCAACCCAAATATAAACACGAACGTAGAGGGTTCAAATCCGACTTGGTGCCTGCGAAGCTTTTTTAAATTAAATAAATGCAAGCGAGAGAAGTGCGCGAGCAGACAACCACAATGGCCGATCCCCGGGAAGTTTAAATTCAAAAATGGAACTAGAAAAATAGATTTCAAATTCAAAAATTTGCGCAAAAATTGAAATTAAAATGGCCGCCGCCTAATTCCGGAAGCAAAATAAAAATGGCCGCCGCGTAATTTAATCAGTAGCTAATGCGTAATTTAATCAGTAGCACATATCAAAATTAGTTAGAACAATCCGCGAAATTAATTGGGTCAAACGCGGAATTAATTAGGTCAAACCGCGATTTAATTCGCGGAATTAATCGTTTGATTGACAGGTTGCTCTAGTTTAGGGGGCGCATTACTACTCTTATTACGTCATAGCAATGGCTTTTAACATGGTAATTGTTTATATAGTCTTAAAATCACGAAGCATTTTAAAACTAAATAATTATAAAGAAGCTTAAAAATAATATTCATAAAAGGATATTGATTGGAATTACTTCGTTTTATCATTGGAATTACTATTTCCTACAATGGTATTTGCAGTTTATTTGTAAATAGTCCAGTTTTGATTGCAATTGTAATTCAAATTAATTGAATGTTATTCTGTTAGTCAAGATTTATCTGAAAGAAGTAAATATTATCATAAAATGTAACACAAAAGTTTAATTTTTACATGTTTGGATTATAAAAGGGTTGATGTCGTCATGTAGTTGGAGACACATACAATTGAATACTGTTAACCTAAAAAGTATGATTAACGACAACTAGAAAAGTCATAAAGATAAAAAATATATAAAAATCGTTTGAGAATAACGAAGGTTTTTGGGGGTATTTTGAAAATAAGAACAAATGGGGTGTAAAAATTTATGAATTCGATTGACACAAGTCCAAGTTAAACTTGAATTAAATATACAATTTTCAATAATAAAATACTGGTATGTACATTTACATAATGTCACAAGCATAAGTAGTGCTATACTGAAGGATTAAGTGTGAAAACGAAAAAGACTTATGGTCAAAGGGATTGCTGACTACCACGGAAAGGATAGCTGATGCAGATATCAAGTGAATTTGTTTACATAGAAGATAAAAGAGCTCGAAGAAAGAAGATTACCAAGTAAGTGTATAAAACTTCAATTAGAAATAAAACAAATAAAAAAAAAGAAAACAGTAATCAGAAGTATTTATCTGCCACTTATAAATATAAAATTGAATTCAATTAAACTAAAATTAAATAATTTACCATTGTAAACATACAGTATCATTAGTCTAAAATTGATTTGAATGCAATTAATTATTTTACAAGTATTATAAACAAAGGTTATAAAAATATGATGCGGATATATTTTTAATAAATACAATTGTCTCATATTATGCATTATAGATTTCATTATGTATGTCCTAATTACATTCAACAGTAACGCATTAATAAATGGCGCCGCAACGTGAAGCTGCAACAATATATATATAGATATAACATATAAATATTAAAAAATAGTATACGAAGGGCGTTAAAAAAAGAAAATTTTTATTTGAATAATCATTACTTTTACTACCTACTGCTAGAACTGAAAAACCTAATTTCGTATTCGAGTACTTAAGCAATCGAGTAATTTGAATACTTTGAGTACCTACTACTTGAGCATCCAGAAACGGTAACTAAAATACTAAATACCAATTACTGGTAAGAAAAGTAGTAGCTCGAATACGAATACTCAAACATTAATTATATTATGATATGTTTTTCGGACTTTTTCCACTGTCTAGGGCATATATATAATACACATATATTGCTAGTAGGGCCTCGGAACGCCCGAAAACATTACGGCGCCGACATAGTTTCACTTAGAGTATAACGCATCTCGTGCGCATGCGTGAGAATTCGAACTCCGCCTTTAGAAGCGAATTTTAAACTTGACCACTTCCCCATTGGGCGGACGACGACGCCGCGCTTGCACACAGCTCACCATTATACATTGAAGAGTTGGTTGTCTGTCTCACTTCCTTTGTGAGTTTCCCACTCATAGCCGCTAGCAATATAGTAAGTATTAGATATATGGTCTAGGGTGTAAATCACGCAACGTTTCGGGAGTTTTGATCTACTCCCGTCTTCAGGTGTTCCTGGTTAGTCCTGAGAAGGACTGATATTATACGTTTTTCAACGTAAATTTGTGCCTCCCCGGGGTTGAACCAGGGACCGCTGATCGCTGTGATTACTACTCTGCCACTCTAACCACTAGGCCACCGAAACGTTGTGTGATTTACACCCTAGACCTAGACAGTGGAAAAAGTCCGAAAAACATATCATAATAGACCACTGCCAAAAAATTACATTCAGAGAACAACATTAATTATATTGGAATACGAATACCCGTAAATAGCTTGAATAGGATTTAAGCATTGATTAAATTAATCAATGATTTAAGGTAGAAAAACTTTGACCATATGACCACAGCAGTTGTTGTCTAAGATACCTGAGTACTTGTTTTGTGACTGAGTATTTGCATACTACCAAATTCTATTCAGTAATTCCAGGATGACGGTAGTTAATTAAAGCAGCTTAAAACAGCGTTTTATTAAAAAAAAATGTAATTATGCATTATCCTCCCATCAATTTTTCTGTATTTGGTAGGAACCGAGCTACCGAGCATTGGTATAGCGACTTTCTCATATTTAAAAATTGCCTAAAGTATAACCTCAAACGCAAAAACGCTTGAACCTGCTTTTTCTATGTGAGGTATAATAACAATGTTTGAACAACGATAAAGTAATGTGGTGCATAGAAGAAAGTAAAACTATACGTTATAAGCAATCTGAGAAAGATTACCTCCTTTAGCATTAAAAGAAAATTTCAAATGCAGTCATGTCTGCCTCGAATCCAGAGTTGATGGAAATAATTTTTGTAAGTAGCCAAGTACTAATGTAATTCCTCAAATACAACGTTAAAATTTTACAGACGGATGATGATTTACCGTATGAAGAGGAAATTTTACGTAACCCCTATTCGGTGAAGCACTGGCTTCGTTACATAGATTTTAAGAAGAATGCTCCCAAGCAAGGCGTTAATGTTTTATATGAACGTGCTCTTAAAGAACTTCCAGGATCATATAAGTTGTGGTATAATTATTTGAAGACACGCCGACAGCAAGTTAAAGGGCGTTGCATTACAGACCCTATATTTGAACAAGTAAACAATGCATTCGAGCGGTCCTTAATATTCATGCATAAAATGCCTCGAATTTGGATGGACTATTGCACATTTTTGACAAACCAGTGTAAAATAACCAGAACAAGAAGAGTTTTTGATAGAGCTCTGCGTGCATTACCTATCACACAGCATCATAGAATTTGGCCTTTATATTTATCATTCGTTAAAAAGTATGACATTCAAGAAACAGCCATGAGAATTTTCAGAAGGTATCTTAAACTGTGTCCAGAAAATGCAGAACATTTTATCGAATATTTAAACGAAGTTGGTCGCTTAGATGACGCTGCTGTTGTGTTAGCAAAAATTGTTAATGATGAAAATTTTGTTTCGCAACATGGGAAGTCCAATCACCAGCTTTGGAACGAACTATGTGAACTTATATCGAAGAATCCGGGTAAGGTTCATTCCTTGAATGTCGACGCCATTATTCGAGGTGGATTACGTCGTTATACCGATCAGCTTGGACATTTGTGGAACTGCTTAGCAGACTATTATGTGCGTAGCGGTCTTTTTGATCGTGCAAGAGACATTTACGAAGAAGCCATTCAAACTGTAACTACCGTGCGTGACTTTACTCAGGTGTTCGATGCTTATGCTCAGTTTGAAGAGCTAAGTTTGGGCAAACGGATGGAGGAAATTTCTAAGCTGGCAAATCCTACCGAAGATGATGATGTGGAATTGGAGCTAAGGTTAGCAAGATTTGAAAATTTAATGGAAAGAAGACTTCTTTTATTGAACTCTGTTTTGTTGCGGCAAAATCCCCATAACGTTCAAGAGTGGCATAAGAGAGTAATATTATACGAGGGAAAGCCACATGAAATCATCAATACATACACAGAAGCAGTCCAAACTGTTGACCCGAAATTAGCAGTTGGAAAACTGCACACACTATGGGTTGAATTTGCAAAGTTTTACGAAAAAAATGGTCAAATTGAAGATGCGCGATTAATTTTTAAGAAAGGCACCGAGGTGCTTTATGTGAAAGTCGATGACTTAGCAACTGTTTGGTGTGAGTGGGCTGAAATGGAGACGAGGAATGATAATTACGACGACGCATTGAAATTAATGCATCGAGCCACAGTTTTACCATCACGAAAAGTGGCCTATCATGATGAAAACGAGACGGTTCAGGCAAGGCTGTATAAGTCTCTTAAGCTTTGGTCAATGTATGCCGATTTAGAAGAAAGTTTCGGCACGTTCAAATCTTGCAAAGCCGTCTATGATCGCATTATTGATCTCAAAATAGCCACCCCACAAATAATAATTAACTACGGCTTATTCCTGGAGGAACATAATTATTTTGAAGAAGCTTTTCGTGCGTATGAGAAGGGAATATCCCTCTTCAAGTGGCCGAATGTGTATGACATCTGGAACACATACTTGACAAAATTCTTGCAGCGTTACGGAGGTTCAAAATTGGAGAGATCGAGAGATTTGTTCGAGCAGTGTCTTGAACATTGCCCTGCCAAATTTGCTAAGCCGTTATATTTGCTCTATGCAAAATTAGAGGAAGAACACGGAATGGCTCGACATGCAATGGCTGTGTACGAAAGAGCCACCAATGCAGTTCCGACGGAAGAAATGTTTGACATATTTAATATCTACATTAAAAAAGCAGCCGAAATTTATGGTATTCCAAAGACGCGACAAATATACGAAAAAGCGATCGAAGTTCTTCCCGAAGACAAAACACGTGACATGTGTTTGCGATTTTCAGAAATGGAAACTAAATTGGGCGAGATTGACCGAGCTAGGGCTATTTATGCACACTGCAGCCAAATATGTGATCCTCGTGTTACCATGGAATTCTGGCAGACTTGGAAGGAGTTCGAGGTGCGTCACGGCAATGAAGATACCATGAGAGAAATGTTGCGCATTAAACGCAGCGTGCAGGCCATGTACAATACTCAGGTCAACATGATGTCTGCTCAGATGTTAAGTTCTGCCGGATCTATGTCAGGCACTGTCGCTGATTTAGCCCCAGGTGCCAAGGATGATATGAGGATGCTGGAGGCTAAAGCGGCAGAAATGATAGGTGTTTCAGTATCTAAACCTGGTAACATCATGTTTGTTCGAGGAGAGACACAGGGCGACAAGCAGGCAGGTGATAAAGTTGTTAATCCGGATGAAATTAATATTGACGACGAAGAGGAGGAGGAAGAGGAAGCCGATGAAGTAGAGGTACCGATTGAAAAGCAAAGCATTCCTTCAGAAGTGTTTGGTAGTTTAAAGAAAAAAAATGATGACGATGAAGACGAATAATATTTTGAATTAGTATGCCATGAATATTTTCATTTCTTTTATAATGTAAGTTTGATTGAGGCATTGTATATATTTAGATGTAAATAAATGGATGTAATAAATTATTTTGTATTCATTGTTTTATTTATAATGTGAAATTAAATGTAATTTAAGAATCTGTAATGCACAGGATTCTTGTTTTACATGTACTCTCTGGTTGTACGAAGTTTTGAGATCGAAGAACATTTTGGTAATGTTATATTCACAAGACAGTATATTAGGTATTTCAAGATGTATTTAATTCTGTTCACGATGGGATGGTGATTTATAGTTTTATCTAGAAAAACTGAAGTTTGGTAACTAATATTGCTTGTGTTTTGAACAAAAACCCAGATCTGTAGCTGATTTTTACTTGTTTAGAAAATGGAGTTTTTAGAAATTGTCAAAATCCAAAAAGTGATATTTTTCCGAAATTAAGTAACATTTCAATAAGATCTTTAGAGTGTAAACATCTTCATAATGCCCTTGGTACTGTATTATTCAACATAATCTCCTTTTAATGTAATGCACCTATTGCAGCGAATCTGCAACACCCGTAAACAACACACAGCTTTTATTACCTCTTCGTTAGAAGAAAATCTATGCCCTTTCAAGCTCCTTCTCATTTGTGGGAAGACAGAATAGCGTGAGGAAGCTACATCTGGTAAATAAGGGGGGTGTTCGAGTAATTCAAAGCTTAGATTACGAATTGTATTCATCGCAATGTGCTGCTTGTGTAGGATCTAGGAAAGTTTACGGAACACAATTTACAAAGAAAAGTTTACCGACGGAAAGATGACCGAATGGAAAGTTTACGGAAAGGAATGTTTACTGAAAGGAAACTTTGCCGAATGGAATTTCTACCGAAAGGAATGTTTACAGAAAGGAAATTTGGCCGAAAATTATAAAATCCTATATATTGAGATGGTATTGGGCCCTACGCCCCTGCTCTGATTGCAGTGCGATATAAAAAGTAAATTAAGCACAGAGTAGAGAGGTGTTGTATCTGGCCGCAATGTTAAAATCATTATAATTATAATCCAGTAAATGCATTTGACAAATTTGAAATGCCTGTGTTCAAATAAATGAAGGAATTTAGAAACGCTAAGGAGACAGCCGGCTTTTCACAGGGTTGGAATCTGAGTTTAAAGTAAAGTAATTATTATAGTTGTCAGAATAAAGTGCCTAATAAAATCAAATTAACACAAAGTGCAGGTATGAAACATAGAATTCATGTTAGCCAATTTAAAATACATTTTGTGAACGATTATAAAAAGGTATGAGGCGAAGGAATGATAATATTGCAATAGAGCAAATGAATAAGGCAAATTAATAACTACGAGGCTTGTTCAATTGAAACCCATCTTTGGTCAGGTTAGCCTTGGAAACAATTGTAATCACTCAACTGACGTTTTGCAATGTTAGCTGTGTTTGTAAACGTCACACTGATTAGTTCCTATCATTTGTATTTGACAGCGATTTTCACGACAATGCTCGGCCTCATGTTGCCAAAGTAGTGAAAGAAAATCTACAACGAAAGAAATGGAGGATATTAGAGCATCCACCCTATAGTCCCGATTTATCGCCCTGCGATTTTCACATCTTTGGGCCACTGAAAAAGGCGTTAAAAGGTAATCGTTTTCAGTCGGACGAAGAAGTACAAAATGCCGTAAAAGAATTCTTCAAGCAGCAGCCACAAGAATTCTTTAAGCAGGGTATACATCGGGTGGTGAAACAATGGGATATGTGCCTTAATTGTAGTGGTAATTATTTGTAAATATATTTTCCAATAAATTTTTTCTGGACCAAAGATGGGTTTCAATTGAACAAGCCTCGTATAAGAAGAAATTACCAAGTCTTTATTTCTATTTGACAAAATATGCAAGAAAAATAGACAGTTAAATGTTGTTAAAATTTGGTGAAAAGCAAACATGAGATTCAAACATTCTAAAAGGAAGTGAGTCAATAAACATACGTAAATAAACAATAAGAACATTTAATAACAAGTGCAGTGCGCCAATAAACAATTTAAAGACTGAACTAATGTGAACAGTAATTTAGTTTATAAGAATTGTGTAGTTCTAGTTACTGTTAATAATAATTAAGATAAAATGTACTGTATTTGATCTAAGATAATATCCGGTTTTTGTAAATTTATTAGTAGATAGGCAATTGTTTATAACCGTTGAGAGAAAAAATAGAGAAACAGTTGAATAAATTATTAATATTAACGTGGTGTGGTGGAGTATATTATACCATTACAATATAGATAGAGCGTGACACTGATTTTACAATTACAACTATTTCAAGTGCTTTTTATTTTAGATAATCATACCCTTAAAAGAAGGCAATGTACTCCTTTGTGTTATTTTTACGAGATCATATACCGGCTGAGAATGAGGCCAGGGCCATGCCTCTATCTCCATTATTTATGAATGAACTTGGATGAAATTTGATAAACGGATACAAGACATAATTTCGGATTAACATACAAGTATAATCAAAATGGGCGACTTTCGGTTTCACCAGAAATAACAGTCTTTGATTTTTTAAATAGATCACCGCATATATTTTATGTTTTTTTGCAGCCCACTACTCAAATTACATACAACAGTGTTGCCGCATTTGCTTAGGTATTACACAGAAATATTAAAAATAATAATTAATTAATTATTCTTCAATTTTAGATAAAAATAAACTAGTGCATGATACTACAATTCAAATCTTTTTATGTGAAGACTTTAACGATTCATAATTGGGAAAAATGGAAAAATAATATAAAAGGTTAATTAGTTCTTTAGATGTTTTATTATTTACCGGAGAGTAGTATGTTTGCATAATTTTTACGTTTTTTAATGCAAGGCGCTTTTTAGGAGATTTTTTTTCAATTTTAATTAATATCAATTTAAACGGCTTCTAGAAACTCTAATCTAGTCCTGTTAATGAATTACTGTTACAAAAATCCTGTAAATGTTCTTTCACAGCGGACACTGTATAATAATCTGAAATATATCCCTTACTTTATGATAACGTTGTATATTGCATTTGTATGGTAACCTGCCGTATTTATTTGAATGTTTATTTAAATTTGATAATTTTAAATTTAAATTCCTCTTTGTTATATCTCAGGAAAATTATTAGGCTAGCTCTGTCGTATTTTGAAATGAGATCAATTACTTTATTTTCCTCAGTCGAAAACAGACATAAATTGTCCAACCCTTTCTTTATTAAAATAGATAGAATAGATAGAAGGCTGTGACGTGAAAAAATATGTTCTAATTGACTCTAGCAACTAATCATAATAGCTATTTTATCAATGAAGCCAATAACAGACCCTTAATAAAGGAACAAAATTTGCTAAACACGTTTTTAAAGAAAAAGTAACTTTTTTTAAATGGCACCTACTAAGGGCCATCTTGCCATTAAACTGAAAATTTAATTACCAATCTAACGATATGCATCATGCACTAGTTTACCTTTATCTAAAATTGAAGAATAATTAATTAATTATTTTTTTTAAATATTTCTGTGTAATACCTAAGCAAATGCGGCAACACTGTTGTATGTAATTTGAGTCGCAGACTGCGAAGAACATAAGATATATACGGTGATCCATTTAAAAAATCAAGGTTAGTGTTATTTCTGGTGAAACCGGAAGTCGCCCATTTTGATTATATTTGTATATTAATCCGAAATTATGTCTAATATCCGTGTATCAAATTTCATCCAAATTCATAAATAACGGAGATAGAGGCATGGCCCTGGTCTCATTGTATCCCAGTATATGATCTCGTAAAAATAACGGAGGAATACATTGCCTTCTTTTAAAGGTATGGTCATCTAAAATAAAAAACACTTGAAATAGTTAGTTGTAATTGTAAAATGAGTGTCACGCTCTGTGTATATATAAGATTTCATAATTTCGGTCAAATTTCCTTTCGGTAAACATTCCTTTCGGTAAACTTTCCTTTCGGTAAAAATTCCATTCGGCAAAGTTTCCTTTCGGTAAACATTCCTTTCGGTAAACTTTAAATTCGGTCATCTTTCCGTCGGTAAATTTTCCGTCGGTAAAGTGTTTTCGGTAAATTTTCCGGGATCTGCTTGTGTACAGGCTCGTTGCAAAAACAAGGCTCCTTTGGTCAACATTTCGCGTCTTTTTTCTATTTTTTCTTGTAGGGTTGTCAATAGTTTAGAATAATATTGTCCAGTTATCTTTTTACTCTTTATTTATATATCGCACTTAGCCAACAGCCGTTAGGCCAATTATAGGCATCGCTGTGCATTTATGGGGACTTCCAACCCCACTAACGACTGTCATGGTGTTGTTATGACCGCCGGGACCAACTATTTCCCTGACAGCCGTATCACGAGGCCCCGAGAGAATGATACAGCCGTGGAACTCCCATCCAAGTTCTGACCAGAGAGAGCTTTGCTTAACTCTGCTGATCGAACGTGAACGCTTGTTCAAGCTACACCATCCGGGACCTCTTATACAAATTGAAATTATTCTCGATTACTCAAAAAACTGAAGCAATAACTTTCATAGCAGATTTTTGAACAAGAAACTTCTTAGGCCTTAGAGAACCAGAGTGCTTCCATTCAATCAATTGCTGTTTTGTTTCTGGTTCTTAGAAATGTACCCAAGTTTCAACCTTGGTAACTGTTTGGCTGAAGAAGTTAGTATCTTTTTCGAAACGGGCACAGATTGAGCGCGATGGTTTAATTTTGTTTTATCCAAGGAAGAGCGCTAACTAGTTATCAACACTCCTTCGTATCAACATCCCTTCAATTGATTCCCAAATATGTTGTCTCCAAAACTCAAGTGAAAAGTTACGATTAAAATAACAGCCTCTGCATTATTTTGTATGTATACTTATATGACTAAGCTTAATGTTACTTAAGCAATTTAAAAATTGTACCCACTCACCGAATACCTCTGAAATTGGTGTCTATCCAAAATCCAAAGTTTTTTGCCACTATTTGGAACTGTTGGACTGTAGTTACTGCTTTAAGTTCCGCAAAGTTATTAAGCAATCTATCAACAATTTACCAGCCTGTATATTATGCAAATACAAGTGAACTGTAATTACAAGTAATAAATTTGAACATGTTATGAAGTAAAGTGTTTATGATGCACATACGCAAGCCATGCCAGAAACGCTAAATATATGAGGCAATTTTTACATTCCCGTACTAGACATCTTTTATGAGATCTATAGATTTTCATTTGAGTTCACTTAAGAAAGCACACATCAAATTGGAAGCAACTGATAGAGTGACAACTTGGTGGCATTTAAGTTTGTGTCAGAGAGATAGGTAGGTACGTAAAGAAAATTGAATACCATGCTGCAATAAAATGTATAACAAAATAAGGCAGAATTCGTTTAGGAAATGATTGTGGTTCTAATACAACAATGTTACAGGCTTCCCAATTATTTAAATTAGGATAAGAATAGCTGGAAGATAAACCCTGAGTAGGAAGAGTGGTTGGTTTTGTCATGTCTGGTGTTGCAGAAAAAATAAATATCTGGCGTTTAAAGATACCCGATTGTAGAAGTGACAATTAGCAATACAGTCACGGTTTCAGACCCCCCCCCCCACACAGTAGGACAAATTATGGCAAATATTTTGGGTACTTGAAGGAGATTTCGTCAATTGATTTTTTACAGAACAAAAGAATAGTGACAAGTGACTATTGTGCACAATTCATATTTAAGGTTAAGATGTCATTAAAGAAAAAAGGCCTGGAACATTTACATAAGGCGTTTTGCTGTTGCATGACAATGCACCGGTCCTCTAGTTCAAAGCAGCAAGAGCTACTGTTTTGAGGATTTGAGGATAATACTCACTTGAAATAAACGATTGAGAACTACCTACACCTATTTTCGAGATAAATGTGATAGTGATTTAAAACTTTTATGGATAGTTTGTATCTATAAGTAAGGAAAGTATGTTGAAAATATATATTTGTGAACTTTGTGGCTACTGGTTTTCACGTCGAGTTTGTGACTTAAAAACGGCCCTTCGTATAGCAGAATATAGCAAAACGAATATTTAATAAAATAATGGCATGTGACACTATTAAGACTCTGCCAGTATTTGTTAATTATACATACTCACTCACTTGCATAAATAATTTTAAAAATTATTGTATACAAATGTGATCAAATATAAAAATATATAAAGCATATTTTGGGCCTTTTATATTTTGTTCATACTGTTTATACTAGGACTGCTTTTTTAATTTTAAAGAATATAATTGTACTCTGTTTCAAAATATTTCTCTTTAGCCACACTACATTTGTTCATTCTTTGAAACCGTTTTTGAAACGACAATTAATGTCCCTCGGCGGAAAGAATCACATATGATATAGAAAACTGTATTTAAGCAGAACTATGCCGCTCGGCTAAATTCGACATGTGTGTTGCCTACACGCTAGGCGCTTTCGCCCTTGAAATTACTGAATAAATTACGAAATACAATAAATTGGTCTCGGTAGCCAGGTGGATTTACGTACTTCCACTTTCAAAGTAATTTCACCTGTGTTGCTGGTGCTGTTTTTCCCGATTTAGTTAAGAAAGTGGTGGCGTTTCTTTATTTAACATCGTTTACCCCTTTGTGTCGAAGCACAGCCCTAACTTTCAGGTAGTATAGAACCACGACCTTCTCACTGAGCATCCAAAGCCGGAGCACGTTGTTACAGTACATCTCGTAACGAGGGTTGGGGCTGAGTATTTGGCTACATTTCCGATTATGTGTTAAAGACATTTTGTAGGTGACAGGTCTGGCTCTCAAGCGTATGATTTTGTTTTGCACGCTTGAGAGGCTGATTGTTAATGTCGTTAACGCGGTTTCGTCCTGTAACAAAACTGGCTAGTTGCTAATGTCGTAATAACGTTTTCGTGCTGTAACATAGCTTCAACTTCAGTAAACGACACGAATAAATTAACAATTGCAAGTCGAATTATAGTACTAAAGAAAAAAATATTATGGGCAATTATGCAAGAATACCAAGAATGTGCACACAGCTTAAAATGCATAATTCAATGTCATTAACCCTAGAAATTAAAACTATTATTGTTAATATATGTAATCACAACGCTTATTGTCTATCAATTTTTATCGTATTAAAATAATTATTATAAAACAATAAATTAAATATTTAAAAATCGATTATTTTATTTTTCTTTTAGAATTTTTTCTAGGTCCTGGGAGACGTACTAAAATGTTTCCTAAGTACGTCGGCCGAAAAACGGCGGCAGGCGACGATGGCGTCCAATTCTGCTCGAATTTACCAGTGTGATTTGGAATATTGGGGCAAGCCCATATTTTTGAAAAAAGTTAAGATAGCTCATTGAAATTTTGCACAAGCCATCTGGGGCGGTCCTCTAACGAACGAGTCCGTTTTGGAAGCCCTACGTCGCGGCGCAAAAATAAGATTTGTTTTTCGTGTAATTTTTTCATGAAATTGCATATCTAGGTCCAGGAAGGCGTACTAAAACGTATCCCAAGCGCGCTGGCCGAAAAACAGCGACAGGCTGTTAAGTCATTTTGCTGTTGTAGATGCTTAATTGCATTTCACGCCTTTAGGGCAACTTGTCGCTATTTTAAAACCATTTTCAATCTTTGCGCACAAGTACAATCTCATCTACCGCACATTTGATTCAGGTTATTTTGGTATTTTAAGTAGCCACCTAGGCTTTAGGGCAGCGTGCCCGTATGCTAAACCCTTTTAGTTACTTATTTGGCTCCATCGCCTAATTCTACAATAATGATTTTGCACATATTTGACCCCAAACGCAGTATTTCTCGTCATTTGGAGCACCCCTTTGCTGCTACTTTGGCAGCCGGGTGTTATCGCTTGCAAGAATTCCGAAGCTTCTAGAAATCACTCCGTTGAGGCGCTTCGCCATTGGCTGTCTTTGTTACCGGAATTAATTTGTTTTGTGGAGCGCACCGCCATTGGCTGCCGAGAGTCACGTGGCAACGCCGTTTGGCTCACGCCACTTCAAGCGTCCTAACGCTTTTTGATTGAGGAGTTCAACGTTCAAGTCAGGCCGTTGATCGAAGAAGTCGCAGAGTGTGCCGTTTCGCGGCGTTCCCGCTATTTGCGGGGACGCCAGCCTGTCAAAATTAGCCTGTTACGGTATTAAAACAACTTTACGACACCCACCCAAGGTGAGCATCGCACCACGGAATCAGTCCTGGGAAACTGGCACACTTGCCCTGAGATTTGCTAGAAACAGGCTAAAGGCCACGGCTGGAACGCTCAGGGAGTCGGGCGTGAGTCACACGATACGTTCTGGGCAAGCGTGTTGAGGCATATATATAGGGTACGTCAAAATTATGAGGGCGCCACCAAGCCTGTCTTAACTCGAATAACCGGGCCTGGGCGGTTAAACGGGAGCGAAGCATTCAAGACACTCCGTCGATAAGAATTCTCATGAGCTGCAAGCTCAAATAACAATTTCGTACTGGAATGGTAATATTGGGACTCTTTGGCCGAGACTGCGCAATCACTGGACCTACCTGCACGCTCTGATCTCTCACGTCTCGCCGTACACCAATCTTTACACTGTAAAAGGCGCTATCTGAAACAAAGCATGCACAGGTCGAATAGGAATAATACGTCCCTTAACTAAATATGCGTCTATTGATCGCTAATTACATCTGGGCAACAAATCGTGCCGCCAAGCTGATGTTACTGCTTACGTTAAGCACCAGCTGATGGACGCGCTATGCTAATGAACATATTAGAGTACAGTTTAGAAATACGCGCTCCGGCAAAAGGGCGCGTTAGTGCGCGATAACAGTGCTACAATATAGTGAAGCTCGCGCACCCAACGTTACTGAATTAAAAGCTAGCACAAACGTAACACCAAGACATGGGCGCAGAGTTCTTTAGCTATTTAGGCGATGAAACGCGAAACTCGCGCACATGAACTTACTAGCAGGCTACCAAAGTAGCGTCTTGCAGCATGGTGGCCTCAAACCGGCATTAAAAGTCGCGACAAGCAAGCAAGGGGCATTCATCCGCCCACATAAAGTTGAGCACAAAGCACCAACGCTCGCACAAGTGACAGTTACTATGTTCAAATGGTTGCAATTACAAATACCTTAGTCCGCAGACGGTCCATGAGAGTGGCGTGCAGTCAGTTGGTAGAAGGCGGCAGTCTGTGGCAGCTCAATCGCCAAAACACGGCATTAGGGGTAAACGGGCTGGAATCCGCCAAGATGGAGGCGTTAGGACGCTCTCCTGAGAGCACACTACAGCGACAAAGAGGCCTACTTCGTCCTGCCTAGAAAGATCCTCGAAACAGCGAGTAGCAAAGGGAAAGCCCCCTTTCTCACCAACGCAGAACTGGCCCCAAGAAGCCCTTCACACACTTACGCCTTGGCGTAAAGACGTGCCACTCACACAACCACACGCGACCTCTTAAAGGATGGCATATTCGACAACATTCGCTGAAACAGCACGAGACGGGGAAAACAGGCGGGCGTCCCGCAAATAGCGGGAACGCCGCGAAACGGCACACTCTGCGACTTCTTCGATCAACGGCCTGACTTGAAACTCCTCAAGCAAAAAGCTTTAGGAAGCTTGAAGTGGCGTGAGCCAAACGGCGTTGCCACGTGACTCTCGGCAGCCAATGGCGGTGCGCTCCACAAAACAAATTAATTCCGGTAACAAAGACAGCCAATGGCGAAGCGCCTCAACGGAGTGATTTCTAGAAGCTTCGGAATTCTTGCGAGCGATAACACCCGGCTGCCAAAGTAGCAGCAAAGGGGTGCTCCAACCGTTGATTGAGGTATTTGGGAAGATATCCAACTAACCGGGCTAAAACGTTTGAGGACGAAGTTCTAGCCGCTTGGAGCGCTTAGCTCGATTCCTGGTGCCTAGAACATGAGTTAAACTTAGCCTGGCGAAAAACCATTCTTTCCGAAATTTACAGGGTAGCTTTAAAAATTGTGTTGTGTACTAAGCTGAATTAGTGATCCCGGCTATCCTATGATCGTTTTTATTTATCATAGTTTTAACTTTTAATGTTGATTATGTAAAGGTTTTATTTTACAGGACGTTTGTAAATTGCGCAACATACTAACTTCATTTGATAATAACATGCAACGCAAAAAGCTTTTGCTAGCCCTGGCTACTGTTGCGAAACGTGAATTCGCGGCGCATCGGTAAAAAATTCGTATCAAAAACAAAGTATGGCCGTTGATTGAGGTATACCTCAATCAACGGTATGGCATATTTTTTTGGTTTAAAATATTTTCAAAGTTTATCTAGAAATAAAAAAGTTTATCGCTTACCGAAGATTTGACTACATAAAAAGCAAAGTATCACATTGAATATTTGTTCAGAAAGAGTTATATATTTTCGAAAACTAAAATGATCTCACGGACAGCGCTCATGCATCTGATTTTAAATCTAAAAAAAATGAATCCGATATTCGAAGTAATTCTCGAGATATCGCGTTATATTGTAAAAAAGAAAACGTCACGTTGTTAAATCAAATTCGCTCCACTATTAATGTAAATATGTAATACGAATTTGTAGTGAATAAGTCGCTGTTGGTAATTTAATATTTTATTAGGTTTTTCTTAGCACTAATTACAATAAACGGTCGCCTTTCCTTAAAAATACAAGACAACATCACAACGTAGACTAATTGACTAATAAGAATGTAAGTATGTTTACATGTTTACGTCATTTAAAGCTTTCGAATGTTTTCGTAATTGCTGCTTAAAGTATTAGCGTTGATTGAGGTATGTAGTAATACCTACAGTGCCTTTATATAGACAGTGGCGACAATGGGGTGTCCTATTTTTGATTGGCTCCCTAGATCACGTGGTTTTAGCCGCCATGTTTATGCTAAATCACCTGTGATTCGTGTTATACTTTTGGCAGTACTGAAGTGTATTGTCAGGTCCATGGCTAACTAAAATTTATATAGCAAAGCTATCACGGCTATTCCATAAGTGTCACTTTCATTGTTGTAAAATGTTCTTATGACAATTGCCAACGCGTATAGAGTTCCTATATGTATTAAGAGTTGAGCCATTGGATCCACAAATCAAGGACCATGTGATGTAGCAAAGATATATTTCATTGTTTTAGTTGAAAGAAGTATGCATAAAGTTTAAAATCGGCAAAAATCAGGTACTCCATGGTTTGTGGATCCAAAACAAGTCACCCTACATGTCCCAACTCTTTATATACAGGGACTCTAACGCGTACGGTTTTTGGCGCCATCAGGTGGTGAAATACAGCACCTAAATCTGGTTCTGGTTGTTGTCTTTACTAAAGATATTTTTTAGGTTATAAACGGTTTTAAAATAAATGTTTGTAAAACCTACAAAAATGGAATTTGGATAATTTAAGTCTGCACGATCTTGAATTTTAACTGTTAAATGTGCAGGTAATTCGACATCTTCGTTTTCAGTTATGCTTGATGTAGTTGGAAATGCTGCAGAACTAGTGAATTTACTATAATGTGCAATATTTGAGGATGGCAGTCTTCATAATACCACAGCGTAATAGCAGACGAAGAGCATGCCTAGCAATTCGAGCATTGTTGCGCCATTTGAAGCAACTTTCTATTGCATGTGTGCAATCATTGCCTCCACTGCATCCGAACTAACTGAACCTGTTAATACATAGTAAAAACCAGCTTCTTGAAGTAAAAATGTGATGTATAATGATGTACTTTTAGCAGTCAATTTCAAGACGTGAGTCTTTCATTGGATAAACCTCGCAAACCAACAGATGCAGAAGAATTTTGCATAGGATCGATATAGTTCTGAAGTATTACGTCCAATCAATAGTCTTTCGTCAGAAACATGAACCAACGGTGCAGTGCTGCTATCTAATTTTTGCAGAAATTGTTCTATTACACACATTATGAATCTGGAAAAAGTCGTATATGCTTTCTAAACATTTCACAGTAGATGCTGTTGATATTTTGAAATTCAATTTGTCCTGCTTTTAAAAACTGTAAAGAGGCAGTGGCGGTGGGTGAAAAAATCTGAACAGCATGTAAAATATAAATTTTTCAAAATCTGATGAGTACAAATTCTTTTTCGTTAAGTACCGTACAAGCTTACTTAAAAGGTAGTCCATTTTGCAGATCATGTACAGGCTTTAGAAAAGGATGTTCCATGTAGTTTTTTAGAATTCCACCACAAAAAATCTAAATCTAAAAATTATTTGCAACAATTCTTAGAACAACGAAACCACAGTCAGAAGACTTAAGTACTCTCATTGTTAACGAGTAAAAGTAATTAATTCTCAAAGAAGAATGAAAAAATATCGTGCTGGAATGATGTATCTTGTTGACAATCCATGTACTTACATATAACATAACAACACATTTTGTTTGCTATTTGAGGTTTATTGCAAACGGTTGTATATTGAGTATTATCTACAACATAGATGCGATCTTCAGATCTGCTATACTGCACTTTCTCCTTAATTGACATATTGTCAATAATTAAGAAGCAAATTCTTTCTGCTGGAACTGTTAATTAGGCGACTTTAGCCATTAAACGTTTCTTAATTAATTCATCTGAACAATTACAGTCACCAAGATACCATAACAATGTTTTTGATGGTAAACTCGCTAAATAGTTTCTGCAGTGCTGATATCCTATAGGAGAGCGAAATCTCCATACTGTACACATATGAATCGAAACTTCTGACTAACGAGGAGCTTTTTTTATCATAATTAAGAACAATTTTTGCACGAAATTCTGCTTTTTTGTCTCCATCGTCAGCATCTTGGAATATTTTATGGAAAACATTTAATTTGCCCCAATTTTTCTGTATATCATTCTAAGTGGTTTTATTTTTAATAAACTTTGAATAATTAACACTAATCCGCTTTAGCTTTAAAGTCAACATTTTAATAGTAGGTACATATACTGAAGATCTGCAATTTGGGCTGGAGATATAAGTTCAGCTTGGGTTTCTTTTGAATGGTTTTTGTAAATGTTCTTGTTCTTATTTAATTTCAAAATTAGGTAAAATTTGCTAAAAAATGTACATAATGGTACTTCTAATTAATGTGATAAAAAATATGTATTATCTACAGTTCCAGTTGGTGTAGCGTTTTTAATCAAACAAGTATTTTTGTCAAGTACTTTTAGAGAATTCTCATCGAAATGGTTAATACACAAAGTAGAGTATTCAATAAGTTTAGAAATATATGTAATACATGAATAATAAATATTTTAAATAAAGGTAATTTAATTAGTTTTATTATTAATTAACACGTTGAAGGACAGTTGCCGACTTCATATAGGGTTGTGTTGTGATACACTGCGATGCTTATCAGCGTTCTGCACAAGTAGGAGCAAAGAGGTAGATAACTGTAAGAGAGCTGTTTGGGGCAAATAACTCGTGTTTGTGTGACACTGATATGACTGTGTACGTACCAGTGGTGACAGTAACAACTGGATTATGTACTATTATTTTATATGGAAAATTAGATGCAGTGCAGCGTTCAGTTATACTGGTAGATACAATTAAGGACGCTGTTCAGCGTTAGTGTCCTTCAACGTGTTAACAATATCACTCCTGAATTAGCTTTGAGCTATTTGGTACGAATCTGCATATCGCTTGGAAATTCAAAAAGTGGTTTGTTTGGATTTCCACAGGTAAACCACTTTCTAACCATTTTAAATAGCTTTGAAAGAACCTGTTTATATAAAAATTACTGACTCAAACTACGGCAATATGAATTTGAGGATATAGTTGATTGAAATATGACAAGTTTTCAAATCTACCTATTCAGCAGTATTTGTTTTTAATTTAAATATCGCGGTAGGCCCTGATTAAAAGTTCAGAATAACACTAAGAGGTGGCGCCAAATGACATTTTGTCATGGCATGCTTTACAGAATCATGTTTTTATGGTGATTGTAATCAGTGTTGCCAGATGTGGCGATTTATCGCCAATTGGGCGATCTCGACTGACGTTATGCGCCGTCTTTTTATATTTGGCGACTGGCGACTAAATTGGGCGATGTCCGACCTTTTGCAAGTTTCTAAAAGTTATTTGGAGTGCATGTTTTGGATTTTACAAAAATCTAAATTTAAATCCGGCGCGACAGGTTAAATCATGACCAGCTACATTCACCCCATATATATAATATACATATATTGCTAGTAGGGCCTCGGAACGCCCGAAAACATTACGGCGCCGACATAGTTTCACTTAGAGTATAACGCGTCTCGTGCTCATGCGTGAGAATTCGAACTCCGCCTTTAGAAGCGAATTTTAAACTTGACCACTTCCCCATTGGGCGGACGACGCCGCCCCGCTTGCGCACAGCTCACCATTATACATTGAAGGGTTGGTTGTCTGTCTCACTTTCTTTGTGAGTTTCCCACTCATAGCCGCTAGCAATATAGTAAGTATTAGATATATGATTCACCCGCTGACGCGAAACAAATGAAGCTGGCTGTGGTTAAATCACGGCTTCCTGGATTAATACGAGACTAAACGTCTTTCAGTCTCGTATTAATCCAGGGAGCCGTGGGTTAAATGCAAATCCAAGTAGAAGCGCATGCGGGTTATTGTTTGAGGTTATGTGATTTATTGTGGGAGTGATAGTTCTGTCGACTTGTAGAAAATTGGAAAATTTGCTCAATATCAAAGAAAATATTGCGGAAGCTGGGCGAAAAAACCATGGGCCAAAGGTAGTTATTCCATTATTTTTTTATAAGTTCGCAGGAATAAACCATGTTATTGTATTTTATAGGATGGTTAATGGAGGCACCTACTTCCGGTTATGCGATTTTCTTCAAAAGCTTGCTGTCGCATCTACATAGTACACAAAACTTATATATGAAGTTTCAACCTCATACCTCTTTTCGTTTTTGAGATATTCTGTTCACAGACACACAGACAGACAGACACACAGACAGACCAATGAAAAAAAATATGTTTTTGGACTCAGGGGACTCTGAAACGTGAAGATCTGTTGAAAACTCAATTTCGAATTTTTAGGGTGAATCCAATACTTCCTTTATTGTAAAAGGAAGTAAAAATGACTACGTTCCATTTTCTATTCTGCGTAAATATGGCAACTTTGCATTTGAAGGTGTTTTGTCATGTTTTCTAACCTAAAAGCATTTTAGCCATCATCACCTCAAGTGTAAACCTCGTTTAAATATAACAAAGTAATTTTACACAGCTAAATATTGGGGAAACTGTCATGGCCAACCTTCATGCCAAAAAGACGTAAACGGAGTTTATTATTACTCAAAGTGAAAATATTTCATGATATTTTAAATTGTTAGTTTTGGCGACTTTGGGCGACTTTAACCCAGGAAATTGGCGACTTTTTGTCTTCACCATCTGGCAACACTGATTGTAATGGCTGTATTAGCGTAAGCTAACCTAAATATTAGTTGGCTATGGTCAGTCTATGTCAAATTCGAGGTTAGTAGGTTCGGTTTTGCGTCAGTTTTGACATAACTAACGCAAATCTTAACCTGCAAATCTCGAATGTTTTCAGTACTGCCAAACGTAAAACACGTATCACAGTCGACTCTGATCACGGATTTAAATAAACACCCATTAGAAATTTGCATAAATATGGCGGCGGGGGTGTGGCTTAGTTGTATTGTCGCCACTGTCTATATAAAGGCACTGTAGTAATACCGTAATACAGGGCAATACTTTCAGGATAATTATTTTCAAATTAGTGATGACATTCCAACATTTAAGATCTTTGGAGGTCTGATAAAGCCACCCCGTATAAATACATTAGATCCTAAGCAAAATCACCTATTGTGTGGTTGAAGCTTCCGTGAAACATACAGTTATTAAAATTGAAAAAATGTGTTCCACCGCGGCCCATACATGTGTTTACTACGGTTGTAAAAGTGTAATAGTCTAAGAGCTGGTGACATTTTTTAGTGATGATCTAGTTAAGGCCTATTTTTTGAGAGAATGTTGGGGGAGGCATGTATAAGTGTCATCTGTAAGGATTATCCTTGATAGTGGTATCGGAGGGAGGCAGAACACCCCCAATTTTTAAGTAAGTATATGTCAAATTCGAGGTTAGCAGGTTAGCTTTTGCGTCAGTTCTGACACAGATTGACGTAAAACCTAACCCGATAACCTCGAATTTGACATAGACTTACAGTGCCACCAACATATTAAGGTATGGTAATATGTTGGTGGCACTGTAAGTCTATGTCAAATTCAAGGTTATCAGGTTAGGTTTTCCGTCAGTTTTGACACAGACTGATACAAAACCTAACCTGCTAACCCCAAATTTGACATATACTGACAGTGCAAATTTAGGGTGTTCTGCCTCTCTCCGATACCGCTATCTAGGAGAATCCTTACAGATGACACTTATACATGCCTTCCCCAACATTCTCTCAAAAAATAGGCCTTAACTAAATGATCACTAAAAAATGTCATCAGCTCTCCTACTATAAGGAAGGAATCACCCGACATCAGCTTTTATAAATTTCCTATAAAAGATGAAGCGCGTTGTGAGCAGTGGAAGTTAAATAGTGGCAATATAAAATTAGAACATTTGGACAGTGAAGTCTTAAAAAACAAGTTAATATGCGAAATACATTTTACTGCTGATAATTTTAAAGATGCAGCAGCTCAAAAAAATGTCTTACATGGAATGCAGTACCTTCAAAATATGGCAGAGGTAAGTTATTGTGAACTGCTATTTTATTTTTTAATATACAGTGTTCCAGTTTTCCTGATAACAGTCCATATTTATTTTAAATCTAATTTAAACCGGGTTTTGTAAATGTAGCGGATGAAAAGTTAGATCTACGGATCTAATAAATGTTATTAGATCTGAAAACCTAGCCTAACAATAAATAATATAATTTTAATTAATTGGCCCAAACCCACGAAAAATAATTACATTTGATCAGGGCTGGTTATTTATTGTAGGAATAACTGTTATTTCAAAATCATTTTTTAAAACTGCAAGTAACTGTATTATTAACTTTTCATTGCACACTTGATAGAAGCGTTGGTACTGTTAGTAGTGAGTGGATTTCCAAGCACTAACTCTAAATTTTTCTATTTCATAACTTTCTAAAAATCAATATTTTTCGTTAAAATTTATTTTAATGACATTTCAGGGAGTCCTAAACAAGTTTGTGAATTCAGTTTTTTGATAATAAAAAGTCCCTCATGTGATGTTTGGATTTTTAACAAACAACAAAAATTGCAGTAGGTTAGGATTTTAGATGTTATAACATTTAGATTCTAAGATCTATCATATACACGGTGTTTCACGGATTGTGAACAATAGGGGAAATACATAGGAAATTATTTTTGTCAGATGTCATGTCCCCAGAAAAAAATTTGAACTGTATTATTCTTAGTACTTATTATTTGTGTTAATTATTTGAAAAGAAACCAAATTTTACCTTTAGAATTAAATGCTTTGTAAACTTTGTGTCTACTGGTTTTTAGTTAATTTTGTTGGTTTAGTGGGATTTTGGGACAAATAAATACGTTAGGATTAATTGTTTATTATTTATTAATGCTTATGTTTCAAGGCGGTTCGCTTCTGCATCAGAACAATAAATTAAAATAGTTAAAACAGTGAACAATAATTTTTTTTTTCAACAAACGAACACATTATTTTAACATTCAACATTAAAACCGTATTAAAAGAAGTCATCGTGCATTTAATCATAATAATATTACCTTTTATTTTTGTTTAATTTTAAGTGTAAAATTTAGTTTCTTTTCGACTAAACGACGCAAATAATAACTACTAAGAATAATGCAGTTCAAATTTTTTGCGGACATGAAATCTGGCAAAAATAATTTCCTATGTATTTTTCCAATTGTTCACAATCCGGGAAACACCGTGTATATACTTATAAAAAACTCGGTATCAATTGGACTTGCAATAAATATGATATAAGGAGTATTTACAAGAAAAGTGGGACACAACTGTATTATTATTATGTTTTAATTCTTTCATCTCACGATTTCTTACCGGTTGCGGAAGTACCAGCGGTAATATCTCCGAAGAGATTACCTGTGAAAAGATCTCTTAATATGTCGACCTACAAAAATAATACCATAAAAACAGATGAAAGTAGTGACTCTTCAGATCAAGAAATATTAAATTTAATTAAATATGACCAGTCCCAACACAGCAATTGTATTCTTGGTAATTCCATGCCAGTACAGTGGGAAATGAACCCGCGCCTTTTAACCATGCCTTCACCTTCGAAAGCCACCCTAACTCCGAGAAAACAAAAATTAAAAGTGAAGATTGCTACATTAAAACGGCGATTAAATATGAAGAGTTCTCAGAACTACAGACTCCGGCAGAAAAATTTGTCCTTACACGCGCAGTCAACTTTGAGTAATTTGTTAAGGAATAAGGCACCGGCTGTAAAAACATTAGTTTATATGCAATGTCTCCACAATAAAAGAACAAAGTGGACAACCTCTGAAAAGCAGTTGGCTTTATCACTGTATTACAAATCACCAAGCAATTATAAATTTATGTTGAAAAATTTAAAATTTGCACTACCTGGTATATCTACAATACAGTCTTGGTTAAAGATTTATAATTTAGAAACGGGGGTTAACACAACTTTGATAAAGAAATTGTCATTGAAGGTAAAAGGTATGCAGGAAGATGAGAAACAATGTGTGTTGATGTGCGATGAAATGGTAGTTAAAAAAGGTTTGGACTATAACAAATTTCATGACAAAATTGAAGGGTTTGAAGATTTTGGACCATTTGGCCAGAAAGACCAACTTGGAACTCATGGTATTGTGTTCTACTTAAGAGGGCTTTTATATAAATGGAAAATGCCGTTTTGTTATTTTGTATCTGCAGGACCGGTGAAAGGTGAAGTTCTGCAAAAATTAGTCCTTTTTGTTCTGAATAGATTGTTTAAAATCGGCTTGAAACCAAGAGTGTTTGTATGCGATCAGGGTTCAAATAATAGAACCGCTATTGCAAAGTTGGGTGGAAGTGTAAATAATCCGTGGATTATGGTTAATAATCAAAAAGTATACGTTTGTTTCGACCCTCCTCATTTATTAAAAAGTTTGCGTAATAATTTTATGAACGGAAAACTTGAAGTTCGTGTAGGTAACAACCAGGTTTCTTGGACCGACTTTACAAAAACTTACGAAATAGATAGAAGTAGCAATGTTACACGATGCATGCTAAAAATTACTCAGAAGCATATCACACCCACAACGTTTCAAAGAATGAGGGTGAAGCTTGCAGCGCAAGTGTTTAGCAACTCTGTTTCGGCTGCAATAGTAACAGCAGCAGCAACTAAACAATTAAAGAGTAATACCGCCGTTAATACAGCGATGTTTCTCAAAAACATTAATAACATATTCGACTGCTTAAACAGCAGAACAGTGCGGGATTCAAATCCATACAGATGCGCATTGTCCACTTATAAACCGATTCCCGAAAAAACACTCAGAGATGCTGAAGATTATTTCAATAATATAGGCTTCTACGAAAACGGAAAACTTCGTAAAAATATTTATTGCATTGAAGGTTTTAAGTGGACAATAAAAGCTACACTTCAATTATGGCAGGAATTGCAAAACGAGGGCAAAAAATACTTATTGACATCAAGGCTTAACCAAGATCCCCTAGAAAATGCATTTTCTGTCATTCGAAACAGAGGCGGATATAATCCACAGCCTACCGTGAAACAATTTCGAATCGCTTTGCAGCATAATATGCAAATTCGTTTGCAAATGTCGGTCGAAGGGGCTAATTGTGAAATAGATGACGACGAAGTGTTGGCGATGATACCCAAAACTACAGATATATTAACAGAAGACGAAAATGAAACTGAATTTGACGAAGATCATATGAATATTCTAGAAGACGAAGATCATATTATGAATATTCCGGAAGACCTAGAAAAAGTCGAAAGAGTACAAGATCAAACAATCGATTTAAACCAGCAGGACAATAATAAGGTCACTTTAGAAACCTGTACAAATACTTATGTAGCAGGTTATTTGATTCACTACTTTTTAAAAAAAGTAAATTGTAATCATTGCAAAAAAAATTTCATTAAGAACAATGAAGTGTTATTAAACAGCACAGAATTATTATTATTAAATAAGGACTATGGTCATGGCGATGACACTATAAAACATCTAATCAGGCCTGAAGATAAATTTGCAAATATTGTAGATTCTTTGTTACGCTGCTTTAATCATTGGTTTAGTCTTTACAAATTAGAAAAAAAAATTATAAAAAGTATTAGAGTTCAATTAATAGATTTCGTAAATAAAAATTATAATAACTGGTTTGAACTTGATACTTGCCAAGATCATAAGTTAATTATTTTAGATCAGTTACTAAAAATTAAATTGTTTAGAAATTTAAAATGGGAGACTGAGAATATTCCCACAAAAAAATCTAGAACTGTATTACATGCTAAACCCGCTAAACCCCACAGAAAAATTAGAATTCTTGCTTCATAAATACATTTTTTAATTAAAAAGCATGTTTTTTTTATAGGTCGCGTCGAGTATTTAAACGTGGTTTACTATTGGTAAACGAAAGTTTGCGTAAGTTTACACGTTACACTACAGTACTAAACGTAAATTCTAACTTTTTTAATTTATTTTTTAATTTTCATTTCGACAGTTCTGACTCTGTGCTAACTTAAATAGCGAGTTCTGTTTGAAATTCTAACTTTTTTAATTTATTTTTTAATTTTTATTTCGACAGGTACTTTAAGGTAATTAACAATAATTATAAGAATTAGTTATTATAAATACCAATTAAAAACATAAAAATTAAAAAAAAACTAAAAAAAACTAAAAAATATTTCAAAAAACACCCTGTAGGCTCTCCTTGTATATTTTATGAATTATGTCCACGGTTGGAGCCGAAGAGGCGATGCAGTAGAGGTCAACGCTAGGGGGTGCAAACCCCGCGGTAAGTTATAACACGCGAAAGTCCGATTAATCGCTAATATGATTTTATGTCTCTTTTCATGTTCTTCTTCTTGTGGGTCGCGTGAAACGTATCAATACGGTCCTGAACGAGTTTGTGGCAGCTGAAGCCGTTCCTGCATTCTTACTTAATCATGAAATGTAATAAAAGCCTAATAAAATATCTTCAAGTTTCAAACAAATAAAACTTCACTCCTTCAATTTATTTATTTATTTTAAATTTAAATTGTATAATACGGATGTAGGTTTGTAAATCCGTAAATTATATGACCCTTAACAGCGCTATGCCAGTGGCTGTCGGCGCTGTCGCAACGGACCGCACCGCATAGATACGAAATAAGCATATTTCTAAACCCTAACATTGGACTATGATTTTGTAATATGCGGCAGCACTTGCCGGGAGCGTCAGCGGGGTGGGACGAGCGAGGGGTAAAAATACCTGACCGTCGGCGTCGTTTTAAGACACGGAGGTGAGATATCTTCCCAAATACCTCAATCAACGCTCCAACTGACGAGAAATACTGCGTTTGGGGTCAAATATGTGCAAAATCATTATTGTAGAATTAGACGATGAAGCCAAATAAGTAACTAAAAGGGTTTAGCATACGGGCACGCACACGCTGCCCTAAAGCCTAGGTGGCTACTTAAAATACCAAAATGACCTGAATCAAATGTGCGGTAGATGAGATTGTACTTGTGCGCAAAGATTGAAAATGGTTTTAAAATAGCGACAAGTTGCCCTAAAGGCGTGAAATGCAATTAAGCATCTACAACAGCAAAATGACTTAACAAGGCGACGTCGGCGGCCAATAATAATTTTAATTTCTAGGGGTTAATGACGTTGTATGGCACCTATATTACCACTTCCTTCTACACTTAAGCTTGGGTTTCCTAGGAAGCGGTGCCGTCATTTAACGGCCGTAAAAATACGGTGGGTGACGTCACGAAAAACGGTGTCGTCTATAATAAGCGAAGTGTTTTCCAAAAGAGCGGTAGGGCACACCGAACGTAATAGAGCGGTGCCGTCTCATTTGAAGCGGTGGGCCAGTACGGTAGAAACAGTTCAGGCAACGTTTTTTGACGGCGTGTCTAGTTTATAGCGGCGAGTATAGTTTTATAATATTTAAATTATTTTCAAAAAACAGGTGTTTTCTGGCCTTGAGATTGTTCAGTTAGCTAAAAATAACACACTAAAAAAATCTCATTGAAATCTTACTTAATTTCAGAAAAATAGCACTTTTTGGATTTTGACAATTTCGAAAAACTCCATTTTCTAAACAAGTAAAAATCATTAGGTATATATGATAGGTACATATGATATAGGTTTTTAGACAAGCACAAAATATTGATGTAAAAAGTTTTTTTTTAAATAAAAAATTAAATAATCTCCCATATTATGCCGACTTTTTGGCGGACACTGTATATTACAGCTAAAAAGACATCACATTGTGTGTAATTCAGTGTACCTACTTACATCACACGTATACATAACTTTTCTTCTGGACATATAGGTTTTTTGTGTCTATTATATGGTTTAGAAGTTAAGTAATCTCTTATGTGATTCAGTACATAATCAAACAGTTCTGCTGTTAAGCGTAAGTATTGCCTGAAACTTTCTTCATTGCAATGTAGATGGCGACGCACAAACTATGGTTTTCGTCTTCCGATTACTCCTTATATTCCAAATATACTAATAATGCTAGGTCTAGATCAGGGATGAGCAACAGGCGGCCCGCGGGCCGCATGCGGCGCGCCACAAATTCTTGTACGGCCCTTCAAATATTTTACATTTTGACTTTTAAAAATTCCTACAGTGTAGGCAGCCTCATTGTACCCTATTTCTCATTAAATTATCTTTTCCACATATATCTTTCGCTTTTTTTAATAGTATTTCTATTAATGAGTGTCTTATTTTTGTATTTTGTTATACTAGGTGTATTTTGTTAATAAAGAGATAATTTGAGTTCATCATTCAGTGTTTGTATTATCATAAGTTTCTTACATGCGGCGCGCACAACCAAAGCTTAAACACTTCTCGAAAGACTGTCGCGGCGTCACTACGTTGTTCTAACTTTACAGCAATGTCCACCGCAACAACGACCGCTTTTTTTCTACCAACGCGACCTGACGTCAGCTCCGAAATTTTACGGCCGCTATATGACGGCACCGCATTCCTAGGAAACCGTAGCTTTACAAGCCATGCTGTTGGACTTGGCAACATTGCATATCTGGCAGTTGGTGATCCTAAGTTACAGTACTCCAATTTGAAATAATTTTGCCGTCTTTTAGGTATATTCAATATAGTTTAGGAAAATTAGTCAGCTAATTATCTTTTTATATAATATAACTGACGTTTCGTCAGCTTAGCCGACTTTCTCAGAAATTACACACTATGTTGAAATACAATAGACTTATATAATGTCGATTGATGTTTTTAGATTATAAAGTTGTAAAATGTTCAAAGGTAAATATTAATTTTTACAATATACCTAAGTTGAAAAGAATATTGAAAACGAATTTGTAGATATAAAATGTCAGATGTCAACATATTTTGACAGGAAGTGAGCTAAGCTGACGAAACGTCAAATATATTATATAAAAAGATAAGTAGCTGATTAATTTTTCTAAACTATATTGAATGTAACAGTATATTTATAAAAATAAAACAACGTAACCTATGTAACCCATGGATAAAAGAATATTTCTGTAACACCTAATTATCTTAAAGTTTGTAATTTTCTACACACCGATGCTGATAGAAAGTACAACATACCGGGTGACTATAAATGGTTGTAATTTTTTTCTTAGGTTGGCACTGTTTATGTTGGTGGTACTGTAAGTCTATGTCAAATTCGAGGTTAGCAGGTTAGGTTTTGCGTCAGTTTTATTTTTTTTTAGGTTGGCACTGTTTATGTTGGTTGCACTGTAAGTGTATATCAAACACATATATCTAATACTTACTATATTGCTAGCGGCTATGAGTGGGAAACTCACGAAGGAAGTGAGACAGACAACCAACTCTTCAATGTATAACGGTGCGGCGGCGTCGTCCGCCCAATGGGGAAGTGGTCAAGTTTAAAATTCGCTTTTAAAGGCGGAGTTCGAATTCCCACGCATGCGCACGAGACGCGTTATACTCTAAGTGAGACTATGTCGGCGCCGTAATGTATTCGGGCGTTCCGAGGCCCTACTAGCAATATATGTGTATTATATATATGATCAAACACAAACTGACGCAAAACCTAACCTGCTATCCTCAAATTTGACATAGACTTACAGTGCCACCAAAATAAACATTGCCAACCTAAGAAAAAAATCAAAACTGACGCAAAACCTAACCTGCTAACCTCGAATTTGACATAGACTTACAGTACCACCAACATAAACAGTGCCGACCTAAGAAAATAAATCACAATCATTTATGGTCACCCGGTACCTGCAAAAACTATGGTGGTGCTACTGTAAATAATCATATTTGAACAAAATAAACTTACCTGTTCGGTAACATCTAATTTTTTTCCATATTGCTAATTTTCTTGCTGCGCAATTTTAACCGCTGTAATTAAAAATGTCTCTGGCCTGTAATAGAAAGCATTGCAATATATGTTTACAGAAGCACTTTCAATATCTAAAGTATTTTTATACCTAGTTAACAAATTTACAAATTGAGACCACTCAATTTTAAGTTTTGTGGCAACAACCAATTTAAATCATGTGCAAGAATAACGTTTTCTTGTACATTTACCTTTACTAGAGGTCTTGCCATATCTCAGCGACCACAAATGCGCAGTGGAGCAACGGAGAAAACTGTAGAGCGAGACGGCCAAATGGTGTTTTCAGTACAACCTAAAAACATCAGACTAGCTTGCATGCGCGAAATTTAAAATAGGTTGTGTCAATATTTCGTGTTTATTTGATAAAACTGTTTTTTATAATAAACGGAAATATAAGTAGATAAAGAAGGCAAAAACTGACTTATAAGCACGAAAATAGCAAATGATATCAAACGCAGCAAAATCGCAATGCTATTTTCAGGTTGGTCTGTAGCGTTGCTTATGACGTATTTACAGAATTTCGATCACTGTGCAGGGTCGCTGAGATATGAGAAACACTCTAACATGTCAGCTATAATTAATACACTACAGGCAATTTTTAATCCAACAACAGTTTCACCTTCACTGTCAGTATTTAACATACAAAATCACACAAGATTGTTAAACACTTTGAAGTTCCACACTATATTTTTTAAATGTGACGTAAATTGTTCCATACAGTTAAAAAAACTGCTGATGTCATCATTCACTTTTTGTGTAGTTCTTTCCAATATTTGTTTTCTTTTACATTCAGGATTTTTCCTTGCTTGATGTGCCTTTGACGACAAATATGCTGTTAAATTTAGAAATACGCTTGGTACAGCATTGTCAGCTAATCGGGGGTAATGCAGCAACAGCTTCTGCAGTTCCCCACTTTTATGTTTAACGTTTTCAAATGTCTTTTCTATTAAAATGTATTTCACACACGACAGCACTTTTTGTTGGGATCCAATGTTCTCGTGGTATTGCACGAAGCCATGCTTTCTTTCGATCTCATTTATCGAAAAAAATAATTTATGGTTTGCATACGATTTTCTTTTAAGGTACATACTGTCGTAGTTGGTACACAGCGTCTTCGTGGCATTCTAAATATAAAATTAAAAGTTTTAGGATTTGTGCACATTCTTGATATTATTGTATAA
This sequence comes from Agriotes lineatus, assembly GCA_940337035.1. Taxonomy (NCBI): domain Eukaryota; kingdom Metazoa; phylum Arthropoda; class Insecta; order Coleoptera; family Elateridae; genus Agriotes; species Agriotes lineatus. Next base: position 128,004 of record CALNHX010002921.1, on the reverse strand, counting down.
TACCCAAAATATTTTTATCTACGACAGTGTGTAAAATTGCTTTTAGTTGGCAGTTTTAAGTTTGTAAAACGACTGTTTAATAACATGTTTTTCTAAACGAGTAATTTAATAATATTTTACGGCCGTGTATCGTACAATGTTTTATTTCATACTGTTTTATACTACATGTTCACTGAAAAAGTCCACAAGGGGCGGCTGTGGAAATTCAAACGTATGAATATGTTGGTGACACTGTAAAAGTCTGTCAAATTCTAAGTTAGCAGGTTAGGTTTTGCGTCAGTCTGTGTCAAAACTGACGGAAAACCTAACCTGATAACCTCGAATTTGACATAGAATTACAGTGTCACCAACATATAATTCAGCAGTTGCCCAGCAACACTTACCGGCCTTGGGATGTAATGTTCCACTTTACGGCCTTGTGTTGTAATGTTGCACTTTCCGGCCTTTTGATGTAATGTTCTGCTTTCCAGATTCACATGACGTAAAGTCGTATTTTCCGGACATTATGAAATAAAATATTGTACGATACACCTGCGTAAAGCATCTTTAGCCACTCACGGGGCTTAAAACGCACGCTCACTCACGTTTTAACTGTACCCCACTCGTGACTAAAGACTAGCTTTACGCACTTGTATCGTAAGTTTTCTCGTCTAGTACTATAATTCGATTTGCAATTGTTAATATATTTGTGTCGTTTACAACTAAAGTTGTAGCTTCTCAAGAAGCTTCTTAATTGTGGAGCCTCCCTCCTGTATTACTAGATCTAGGGCCGGTTGCAGAAAGCAATGTTAAGTCTGGTGTTAGCTAACGTCGCGTCAAAGTGAACAAAATCGCATCAAATTTTGTTTACTAATGTATTAGTTCCCATAAACATTTGAGATTTGATTCGTTTTTGTTCACTTTGACGTCGCGTTAGCTAACACCAGACTTAACATTGCTTTCTGCAACCGGTCCCTAGAATGGGTAGTTCATATTGTGTCCCATATTAGCTGCTTTCGAATTAAGTGCAACTAGCACTGGTGCAATTGACTCTGGGGTGAATTACTCTGGGGTGAGTTGCTTTGTAATTCGAACAGACGTTGCGTTACTCTCGGGTAAAATACATAACCTAACTAATTTGCTTTTGAATTGAACGTTTAAAATAAGGGCGGTATATGCAGACTGCTCTCAAAATGTATTTAAAGAATTTAATTCGTAGGAAAAGGTTCATTGAAATATAATTAATAATTAAATTTTAAAAAATTCTGTTAATTACAGTAAATTTAGCTGATACTGCGAATAGCTTGAGAATTTTTGAATCTTCAGACTCGAATTCATTCAGTGAAGGTCAGCTGATGAAAATAATGAAAATTGAGAATTTTGTCGAACAGATCGTGCCCCATTATGATGATAAAACATTCCAATCACAGAATAAGCAGAAAGATTGTCAATATATCGTATACAGCACAGTACAACTACCGATTCTTTCAGTCTTTTAGTCAAAAAGGCGGTTAAATCTGACAGCTTGACAGCTGATTCTAAATAACGCAATAGCGCATGTCAGGGCTTGTTGCACCTAAAAATTTTCAGGGGGCATAAGGGGGCAGGGGAAGGAAGACTAGCGTTAGTTACTCCAAAAATTATGTTGTAATTCGAACGCGAAGTAACTTACTCTGGTGCACTCCAGAGCACTCTAATGTGTAATGCGAAAGCAGCTATTGATCCCACTAGCCGAAATCCAACCATCATGGATTAGCAGCCGTTAACAAGTACACCGTGCCGACCAATTATAAAAAGGAGGAGGGGAGGTGGAGTATAGTGATGGCGCCGAATTCAAAAAAAGATAATATACGTTTAAGAGTACACATACATCTAAATTATGTTCCGTTTGAAAGAAAAATCGGAGAAATTATCAAAGAGATCGTAAAGCTCATAAATCTAAAATATAAAATATATAAAAATTATGCATATAATATCTTTGTATATTAATATACAAGGATAATATAAAAACATATATAAGAAATGATAATTGAAGTACTTAGTGCTTTATGTTATCACTTCTATACATACCACAAATTGTTAATTCATTGATTACGTGCTTACTGTATGTTAATTCATTAATGCTCATAAATAAATAAAAAATGGGAATACATTTCAGTTTCTAAGGGGAATCTTCTAATTTTAGGATTTTATGACGTCATTTTATTTTTTTAACTTTTTATGATTATCACAAATGTTAATCTATTTAACAATATGTAGTGGATCTTCAATTTGTCAGAATTCAGTTTAAAAGATAAACTTATTTTAGTGTACATTTTTGTTTATTTGTAGTTTATGGGAAGGCAAAGCTATCATTTAACTGAAATTAAAAATTTTGCTGTACAATCATACTAACTTAAATTTTATTGTAAACACTAACAATTAAACTTGTATATTTACCCAATTTTAACCTCTTGTTATCAATTTTAAAATAGTGGAATATGAAATCCTAATAATATAAAAGCTGAACAGTGTCAGTCATCCTAAGAAAATAGATTTATAAATTTAGGACACTTGAAATGTTAACAGTGAAACATTTGTAGAATAATTTAGATAAGCACTTAGGTACATTGGAAATGTTTATAAAATTTATAAGAATAACACTGAAGGCTAGGCAACCCAAAAGACGCCCAAGCACGATAATACTGGTAAGTATAGTATTCCAACTAAAAATTGGCAATCTATTTAAAATCAAGTAAGTCCACCATGAAAAGTGTAAGTCATGTCTAATGATTTCATACAATCAATACGTAATTTTCTAAAGTCAAGCAGCTTTCAAGTAATGACAGTTCATCTATAAATTGAACAGGTGACTGTTTTGTTAAGGCATTGTAACATTTTCCATGATTTAAGTACTACCTACCTATGTAGTTGTTTAACCTCAGTTTTTACAACCGTATACCAGCATAGAAAATAGGGAGTTTTTGCAAAACGCCACTTTAAAATAACGTTACGGTAACGTTACGTTAAATTCGAAAAAAATGATTTGGATTGGCTGTATCATTGAGGTCGCTAGGTAACATTAGCTTTAGCGGGCCGCTATTTTAACGGAACGTTTTGCAAAAACTCCTTAACGTTGAAAAAAGTATGTCAATTTGAAGGTTATTTACAAAGTGTCACTGAATGAGAATTAGCAGTCTGGCCTGATTTTAAATACCTTTCCAATTTTTCGTTGGAGTGCTCTTTTTATAAGCAAGCTATTTTTTGAATTCGGCGGCATCACTAAACCCCACCTCCTTTTTATAATTGGTCGGCATGGTGTAGGTCACAAAGCAATATCCATATATCTAATACTTACTATATTGCTAGCGGCTATGAGTGGGAAACTTACCAATGAAGTGAGACACACAACTAACTCCTTCATGTATACGGTGAGCTGTGCGCAACCGCGGCGGCGTCGTCCGCCCAATGGGGAAGCGGTCAAGTTTAAAATTCGCTTCTAAAGGCGGAGTTCGAATCCCCACGCATGCGCACGAGACGCGTTATACTCCATGTGATACTATGTCGGCGCCGTAATGTTTTCTGAAGTTTCCAGGCCCTACCAGCAATATATGTGTATTATATATATGGCAATAACTAATAATCGATTTCTCCCATAGTAAGCTTGCATAAAAGTTTCAGCGCCCTACAATGGGTGGACCAGAAACTATTCCAGCAAGGCGGCAAAATTTAAATACGCCATTACTACGATATTTGGATTAATAAAAATATGCCGTCAACACCAATACAAATTTTGCATATACATAATTTGCCTTCATCAGAACCTCGACTTTAAAGTTTTGAACCGCATATGGGAATATGCAAAATCTTTATAGGTTCTGAAGTTTACAATAATTATGGAAAATTCAAACAAAATATTTGCGAATAACAAATATATTTTACGTAATTCAAATAGCAATATGGTTTAATAAGTATTGTCAATCTTACAATAGTCGTGCTCAATTGCAACAGTTTACTTTGGTTCAAAATGCTTTTCACCACGGCCTTCTAGATCAGCGTGCCTGCTAGCTCTCAGCGGCCTGTTCATTTGCAAGCTTTTCGAGTGATCCGCGTGGCGCTAGTTACCCGGGGATTTGGAAACGTTGACTCAGCGTTGATGGCTGAGCTGGCGCGGTGCATTCAACAAAAACCTTTCAAATTTTATCTTTTCGCGCCCACAGAATGCTTGATTTTTGCGCACAAGAACCAATTACAAACGCCATCATGTTGATATAAAATTTTGACGTTTCTACGTACGCATTTTCGTTCATTGCCGGCAGGCATTTTTGCTGCGGGTGATACGCTAGTTTCAATAAAGAAGTCTTTTAAATGCAAAAAAATAATTTTATTAAAGAATATACAGAATTAATATAAAACTAACCTAATTTAACGTTTCAGTCACAGAACAATAATCCAGTCAACAAACCAAAACCGATAGATAAAAGCTAAGTTTCAAACTACTGGCGTGGTTCTGAACTTCAATCCCCGGATATGCCGAGTCACAACTTTGTAATGCTATTTTGCTATTTACAGTTTGACGTATTTGTTTACTATTTACGCAATTTTCAAAAAGCGTACAGTAAGGTCACTATATCAATAAGGTACCGCCATTCCATTCCTCGCTTGAGAATGTGAGAAAATTGTGAGATAAGGATAACAGATACAAATTTCCCAAGTGCAATAAGAAAGACACTAGTATTTGGGGATTTTCTATTTGGTGTAATGGCACTTGTAAAGTGAGGAATCTGTTAGGTTATGTGTTTTTATCTCCAGTTGGAGAACATTGTGCGACAAGGATAGATATAAAAAAAATCACTAATGGCGGTACCTTATTGATATAGTGACCTTAGCGGCAGGTGACACCAGCGCCTCCTGACGGGTGGGCCAATCTCTAACAATTATTTGATTTGACAGATGCATTCAGAAAACGTTTCTCTGCATTTGAAGAAACACTTTCTTTAGTTTTACCGAAATTTGAAGAATTTATTTGTTTGGGCGACTTTAATATCAATATCTTAGATATAAATAATAATAATGTTAAACAATATTTAAACGTACCTGATTCACATGGTCTTAAGCAGATAATCTCATCACCTACGCGTATTACACCTTTTACAGAAACGCTGATAGATCATATAATCGTGCTTGATTCTGCTACTACTGAAAATAATGTTGAAAATGTTAATATCATCCATATGCATCATATATCCGATCACTGCCTTATTCATTGTACTGTTAATGTCGAATCTAAAGTCAGAGCAGTGAGTAAATCAGTAACATTTAGAAATTATAAAAATATGGATGTAGAGCAATTTTTAACTGACCTTTCTAGTATTCCTTGGAAGCTCATATATGATATTCCGCAGATTGATGATAAGGTCAGTTTCATGACTAACAACTTGATTAATCTTGTTGATATATGTGCACCCTTGCTGACGAAAAGATTAACTAAAGTTCCTGCTCCATGGTTAACGAACAACATTAAAATAATGATATCTTTATGTGACAAAGCTTATAAAAGGGCAAAAACCACTAAACTAGCTTCTCATTGGAACTACTACAAGTCACTACGTAATTAAAAGAGAAAAAAAGCGTACCTACAATTTAAATTGCGTGATTCTGACCTTAAATCAACCTGGCGTGAACTCAATAAATTCAAGCGCTAGTAACTCCCATACCTAAAAAAACAGCTCCTAAACATTTATCAGACTTGCGTCCAATAAGCATTCTCCCTATTTTATCTAAAGTTCTTGAACGTGTAGTTAATATGCAGCTTTTAGATCATCTAAAAGTAAACAACGTGCTTCCTTCACTTCAGTCTGGTTTAAGAGCTAACCACAGTTGCGCTATGGCTTTACTTAGGGCCGGTTGCAGAAAGCAATGTTAAGTCTGGTGTTAGCTAACATCGCGTCAAAGTGAACAAAATCGCATCAAATTTTGTTTACTAATGTATTAGTTACCATAAGCATTTGAGATTTGATTCGTTTTTGTTCACTTTGACGCGATGTTAGCTAACACCAGACTTAACATTGCTTTCTGCAACCGGCCCTTAATGTCACAGATGACATATTTAGATCTCTAGATGACTATAATATGGTTGCGTTAATTCTACTTGATTACTCGAAAGCATTCGATATGATTAATCATGAACTTTTAATAGCTATTCTTTATAATATTGGTTTAGATAATAATGCTCAATTGTTTTTTCAGAATTATCTTAGTCAACGAACGCAAAGAGTAAGAATTAATCGTGATACTTCTAACAGCCGTAATGTAATTAGTGGGGTTCAGCAAGGCTCGATCTTAGGTCCTACACTTTTTGCTATTTATACATCTAATTTTTGTCATTCAATCATGAATTGTAAGTTCCATTTCTATGCTGACGATACCCAACTTTATTATTCGTTTGAACATAATAATGTACATACAGCTTCAAATTTTATCAATGAAGATCTCTCAAATTTAATATCCTTATCACAAGATCATTGTTTAAAAATTAACGCCAGTAAATCCAACGTGTTGGTATTTGGCAACCGCAAATTAAGACAAGAAGTTGCTTCAGAACTTAATTTTCAGATTGACGGAGCTCAGTTGGGATGTGTCGAGTCGGCTAGAAATTTGGTGATTTACATAGATACAAACTTCTGTTTTAAAGTGCATGTTACTAAACTTGTTCAAAAGGCCTATGGCAGTCTTAAAGTTCTTTATGCTAATAGAGATTTTTTAAGTAAGGATTTAAAAATTACATTATGGGATTTACTGGTGATTTCACACTTCAATTTCTGTGACTCTGTCTATGGAAACTGCCTGGATAAAACGGATATCAACAGAATACAAAGAGTTCAAAACGCATGTCTTCGTTTTATTCACGGAATCAAAAGAAAACAGTCTGTATCTTGCAAGCTTCTGGAGACGAAATGGTTAAACATGTACAACAGGCGTCGCTTGCATTCTGCATGTCTTTATTACAAAATAATCACTAAAAAAATACCACACTACCTTTATGAGCGTTTACAATTCCGTACAGATGTCCATAATCTAAATCTTAGATACAAGGGTTTACTTACTCCTCCTGTTCATAAATCTGCTTTATTCGAGAGGTCTTTTTCATACAATGTGGCGAGGGAATGGAACAGTGGACTCTGTGATATTGGGGCGACATCCCTCAACTCTTTGAAAATTAAACTCAAACGAATGTTACAGCTGAAACAATCATATGATTGAATGATATCACCACCGTGTTAAATAGATTTCGTTTTCTTTTCTATTTTTTTTTAAATTTATTTACTATCTACATTAGCAAGTGTCTGTTAATTAACATTTTACTTTTCATTTGAAACCAAAACTCACATGTAGGCAGGCAAGGAAGAACAAAAAGCATTACTAAGCATTTTTTGATTGTCTGCCTTTTAGCCGTTACCTTCACTGCTGCAATTATATACAGTGTGTCCCCGGATTGTTTGGACGGCTCTTGTAAATGACAAAAAATTTTCTAGTTGAAATTTGAGCTTCTGCGGTCCAGCCCTGCTTGGTTTGAAACTAATTTGTGACATAATTTTAGTTTCAAAAAATCAACTATGCCTTGGATCTTTTCAAAAATCTGATTTTTGGTTCTAGTAAATTGCCTTTTCTGTTAAAGTTACGACAACATGTTATTAAGAAAAGTTGTTCAGAGTCGAAAACTGAGTAACTGTACAAAATTTTAAAATCCTAAGCCTACTTTAATTTTTAGCCCTTTTTTATTGGAAAAGTACAAAAGTGCTCTTTAAGAAAAAGGAATTACAAAATGTTATTAGGAAAAGTTTTCAGAATCAAAAACTGAGTGACTCTACACAATTTTAGTATTTTTGTAATAGTAGCCTTGGAAAACAAACGTACACTTGTCAAAATATCAATAAAATACAAGTATTGAGTAAGAATTTTCCAAATAGTTTAAAAGGAGTGTTGAAGCTGTATTTAATTTGTTATCCTAAACTATTAGTGTTAATTAAAAATGTTAAAGGAAGAAAAAATTTATTTAATTCAGTGTTACGGCATCGGCGACAGATCCATATCTTCCGTAATTAATCTTTTTAATGAAAAATATCCAGAAACAACAGTTCAAAAATCGTACGCATGGTGGCTGATTAAGAAATTTTTACGAACTGGAAGTATTAATCACATCAAAAAACAAAAAAAAATTTAATGACGACGATGCCGCAACATTGGTTGCACTTGACTCTGTGGCAAACGATCCAAAAATGTCTTTAAGAAGACGGAGTAACAACACCAATATAAGCAGAGCACATTTGCAAAGAATTTATAAAGCCAGAAAGATTCATGCATACAAAGTACGATTTCTCCATACTTTGGAAAACGGGGATGAAGGTAAAAGATTAGACTTCTGTTTATGTTTGGGCGAAAAAACTTTGAGCGACCGAAATTTTTGTAAGAAAATTATATTCTCTGACAAGTCTACTTTTACCACAAACGGCGTTCCTTCAACACAGAATTGTAGATATTGGAGCGAAGAAAATCCAAATTTTATAATAAATACAAGAAGTCAATATTTTAAAAATGTCAATGTATGGTGTGCAGTATCACACCAATTTGGTTTAATTGGACCGTTTTTTATTGATGGAAAACTAAATCAACACACATACATAACCATTTTAGAAAAGTTTATCGATGAAATTCCTTTACAACTGCGTCAAGTTAGTTATTTTCAACATGATGGATGCCCGGCGGCGTAAAGGCATTGTTTACCACGGTGCAACGCAGCACCAAGTTGTATCGTAGTAAGTAATGGTGAAATTTGCGCGGATTTTCCTTTGGCAATCTTTACTGCGATACAGCGCAGCCTCAGGATGTAGCGTAGTAAGCATTGGCCACGAATAAGCGAATGTTTCATAGGGCATTGTTTACTGCGCTGCAACCAAAGTGCTTTTTATTTTTAAGTGGGAGTATTAAATTAAGAACGAATTATTATTCCAATTATTAAGACATTATTTTATCGTTACAAACTGAATAATAAATACTATACTCACTGCAACACTGCATGCAAAACATTGAACACTTAATTAGCAAATAACTAAGGTACTTACCTGAATGTATATGTTATGGTGTTAATAAACGTATAAATCTACATACCTATGTTGGCAAAATGAACTATTATTAATTTATTACTTGTAAGGATTAATCGCGTATATACATATAGTATACTTAAGTAAATATAGATTGGAGAATTTATTATCAATCATTATACGTATATAACTTTATACTCTTGAACCAAAATATTATGTAAGAACTGCTATAATGTAAGCGATAATAAATAATAAAAAATTAAGATATGGGTACATCTGATGACCACGAACAAGCTTGCTTTTTGTGGAACATCAGAGCGTACCTCATATTAATTCACATGTTTCGTTAAGTTCTTGTAGAGCTAAGTTTGTTTTATTTTTGTAGAGGATCTTTACTAACTTAATTAAGGTACTAAATTTCAAAATCTGAATTATTTTTTACAGAATTTATTGAATTATTGTGCTTTTTTCCTCTAAAAATAAACCATATTATTATTATTATTTTACCTTAACTCAACTAAGTTCTCTAAGAAAACTTTGAACAATACAAAATTTTAATGCGATTTCGCATTAGGCCTATTGGAATCAACGTTCATTCCAAGATTGTGCTTCCTTTTCCTTTGTTGATTAGTCTCAAGGGCTGAAGGGCGTCCAGCTTGGAGGCGCCTTGCTCCTGAAGTCAAGCCAGGGCGCACTTTCCTCCGGCTGATTGCAGTTGGCTGAACTCCTATCTTACGTTTTCCTTGAGCCTTTTTCACGCCGTGAATGTAATTCAACAATTGCATCGGAGTAAAAATATGACTGAGGATTTTATTCAATTTCACTACGCCGTTTGTCATCTCAGGTGTTCTGCAGTTTTCTGCGACGTTGCTAAGTTTTTCGAAATTTTTAGTCAACTATTGAACAGCGGTCGAATGCACTTCATCAATGTGCTGAATTCGTTCTTCTTCGTTTGGTGATTCCACAGTGATTGCACCTCGGCCTGCATCATTTGCTACTGTCTCCTGAGTGACCTGTCCAAAACAATTATTTTATCCTAATCGCATATTATGCAAATATCCAACTACCTATCTAATGTATTCCGATTTCAACATCCATGTCATTATAAAATTCTTTCGGGGCATCTGGACCAAGTGCTATTTCAGCAAATAATTTCCTGTCTTCGATAGTTAATCGAGGAGATGTTGGGAAAACTCTGCCGAATTTATTTTGTATGGCACATAAATGTTTGCAAAACCTTCCTCCTTGCCCATAGACGCAATCGCAAAACGCAATATCCAAATGAACCGTATAGAAAAGACTTTCATCGTTTTGAGATGATACCAAACAGGTTTTGTCATCAACTTCTTGTACCGACAATAATGCAGAAGATTTTAAAATGCGTCTAAATGCTAATTCATTTTTGGAGCTTCGATAATTAGCAAAAGAAAGTAGGTGTCTCTTGTGGTAGGATTCCAACACTTTCGAAATGAAGTCAATCAACGCACACGTGTTAAAAGCTTTGCATCTTTCGAGAACGACATCTTTAAAAATGCGAATCGAAGCTTCCACATAATTGGTCGTGTTATTACCTCGTGTCAATAAATTGCTTCTATAAGCTACCGACCATTCCTCTTTCCGTTCCCAGTAACCCAAAATATGGTCTTTCAAATTCCCATACTTCTTCATAACCTCATCATTCATAAAGCTGCTGAAATTGTCACGCAATTCTTCATTTGTGGTGGAATATAGTACCGTCCGAAATCCTGTCATGGTGTGTTTTCGGTCTGCTTTGTTAATATTGTGCTTGATATCCCATAACCAACGCCAAAAAGCTTGAAGAAGATGGAAAATGCATTCCTTTCTGCCGCAGAATCATCGGTCATAAAAATTCGAGGAAAACCATAGCTTCCAAAACCACCAGTTTGCAAAGAATCTCGCAATAATTTGAAGGCTTCCATGTAATTCTCTTCAGTTTGCTCGGTATGGAGAATGCAAGCAAGTGGGATGGCTCCAACTTTTGTTGCAGAGAAGAAAAATGTAACGGTACTTGTTTGGTCTCAGGAACCACTAGAATCTACAAATACCATTTCATGAGCAAATTCGTGAGAATGGGCTCTAATTATGACAGGAGTTAACACAACAACGATCATTGGATCTTCCTGTATGATGACTTTAATATTTTTTTTTCATAGCATTCCTCTTTCTTTTTCAAAACAGTTAACATATCAAAAGCTTCTCGACCTCCAAAATTTTCCATTCTACAACAGTAAAATTGATTTAAGTACCTACCTAACGCAAAACTGCACAGTGCATCACCTACCTCCATTTTGAGTATAAATGTTTTATTTGTCTTTCCGTTGGATTTATTTGGGCGTTTGCTAGCATTTTGGCAATCTCAGATTCTTCGTTTTTATTTTCGTGGTATATTTCGTGAAAGTTTTTGGCGACTGCGGCAGTCATGCCAGCCTCAAAGTATTTGTAAAACATTGCCTCGGTTTCCCTCGAAGTTCGCAAGTCACTGAAGGCTTCTGCAACAGCTACTGCATGCGAATGTTGAAATGAAATCTGAAAAATTAAATAAACACCTCGAATAGAAAAGCGAGTTACTGGTAAACCTTCTGAGTAAAATTCGCTTGAAAAACCACTTTGCAGTTGTGGATCACTGCATTTACCATAGTGCATCTGATTATTGAATGAGTCCAAAGCATAATTGCCATTTTAGCAATGAAAAATTCAGTTTATGTTTTGAGAAACCATTAAATAACACACATGAACGATCTATTATGCTAACCCAAAAATAAATAAATACAACTGTCATATAATAAGTGCATTATATGTCCAACTCTAAATACAAAAAGCGGCTCATATTACACTAGTGGAATGTGAAATTTCATATTCCATGGGGTATTTTTTCAAGTAGTGGGCTACATTTTAAGAAATGACATTAACGTCGAGGTTAGCAGGTTAGGTTTTGCTTCAGTTTTGACACAGATGACGCAGAATCTAACCAGCTAACATCGATTTTGACATAGACCTCCAATTTGACATAGACTCACAGTGTCACCAACTATGTACATAGTTGTAGATAACATATTGTATTTGACACGTATATAATGACTATATTATATGCTTGTTAAATAAAATACTATTTTCTACGATTGTGTCAAAATGACAACTTTTTGCACAGTTTCTAGTGTCAAAAGTGACGGTTGTAGCACTCTTAATATTAGCGCCCGAATTACGTCTTTTTGGCATGTTGCCATTGGTTGCGTGTTCTAATATTATATTAAAGCACGTTTTGCAGTAACTTTTAATGCCAACATAACCTAGAATATCTAACACAATGTGACGGAAAAAATGTCACCGAACTAAGTTTTCATATTCCTGTTACGATCGAAGAAAAAATAGCGTATGATACACGTGTGTAAGTGCACGTGCTTTAAAGGCGTACCTATACACTAGTATTATAATATACTCCTTTATAAAGTAGGTACCAAATAATGATAATTACACTTACGTCAATAACTATGTTGAGACCTTTCTCCAAATACCGATCATTTCGCAACGTATTACGGTTGATTTTTTTGAAAAGTATACTTATTTTTGCACTGCGGTCTTTGGCCCGCTGTCTGGTGTCTTTCCGTTTCCTTTTTTTCACTTTATCGAAATTGTTATGCTGGCATGCGTACACTTTTCGAAAAAGGTATTTTTCTTTGTTCGAGTATGTGTATCGAACAATCCAGTTCGTATTCGTCACTGTGCTAAATTGTTCCACCCTACTCGCACACCAGTTATTATATGCACTTTTGTCAGACGCATGGCTTTCGAGTTTACCTCTTAAAGTTGCCGAGAAATTGTTAGAATTATCGAAGTCGAAATGGCTCACTTCGTGACCTAAATTTGTCAATTTTGCCAATAAATCTTCACGATTTTCAGCCATGGCTGGCGAAACACAATGATACCAGCAAGTTAGTTTATTTATATGCAAATTCGAGGAATTTGATCATGCGTAGAGACGAGTCCACCACTGGTTGCAGTGTTGCAGTGTAGTAAACAATGTCCTATGAAACATTTCCGTATTCGTGGGCAATGCTTACTGCGCTACATCCTGAGGCTGCGCTGTACCGTAGTAAAGATTGCCAAAGAAAAAGCCGCGCAAATTTCGCCATTACTTACTACGGTACAACTTGGTGCTGCGTTGCACCGTGGTAAACAATGCCTTTACGCTGCCCGGCGCATTCAACACGTCTGGTTTCAAATTGGTTAATGAATAATTTTGGGGAGAGATGGATTGGCAGGAACAGCAGAACACTTCAATGGTCCCTAAGGTCTCCGGACTTAACGATTATGGATTTTTTTGTGTGGGGCCGATTAAAGCAGATAGTTTATGCAGAAAGAATTCCCAACGATATTGTAGAATTAAAAAATGCGATTCTAAACGCTGCACAAACAATTACTATGGAAGAAATTCGAGCTGCCTATGAAGAATTCAGATCACGAATTGAATACTGTCTAAATTTAGGAGGTGTCTTAATAGAATAAATTAATAATGTAGTAATAGTAGTACAATATTGTACAAATGTAGGTGTAATTTGTTTAATATTTTTTGTAATTCTGTTATTATTACTATTAAAAGAGATATCTAAAATTGTGTAGAGTCACTCAGTCTTTGATTCTGAAAACTTTTCCTAATAACATTTTGTAATTCCTTTTTCTTAAAGAGCACTTTTGTACTTTTCCAATAAAAAAAGGGCCAAAAATTAAAGTAGGCTTAGGATTTTAAAATTTTGTACAGTTACTCAGTTTTTGACTCTGAACAACTTTTCTTAATAACATTTTGTCGTAACTTTAACAGAAAAGGCAATTTACTAGAACCAAAAATCAGATTTTTGAAAAGATCCAAGGCATAGTTGATTTTTCGAAACTAAAATTATGTCACAAATTAGTTTCAAACCAAGCAGGGCTGGACCCCAGAAGCTCAAATTTCAACTAGAAAATTTTTTGTCATTTACAAGAGTCGTCCAAACAATCCGGGGACACACTATATATTTTAAATAATTTTAAATCATATCAGTATGTATGTATGTTTTCTTTATCTGATGTATAATAAGTTGTACCTTAACGGCTAATAAACTTTATTATTATTATTATTATTATTAGTAGCGTTTTTTATGCCTTTGGGAAATTTGTGTCTCCTACACTAAATCGGCACAATTTGAAACAACACTTCTTCACATACCGACCCAACTGACGACACTAGCGCCCTCCGACGGGTGGGCCAGTCCCTAACAATTATTTGACAGTGGCATTTAAGAAACTCCTCTATTAGTGGTTGCCAATGTTGCCAACCCTACCGATATTTCGGTAGATTAACCGATTTCATCTAAAATCTACCGATCTACCGAAACGACTCTTATTTCTACCGATTTTTTGTTACGCCGTATAATTATAGGTAAAATTTTTCTTGAGTAGGTACTATTTAAACCGAAAAAAAAACATCAGCAACTCTTTATTTGTATACAATATTCAGAACAATTTATATTTTAGAGGAATTTACAAAGAGATTCATAAATTAATCTCTAATGACCAGCACGTGGCGCCACAAATAATTCCATTAATCACATCCTAAATTTACGAGTATTATTATTTTACATACACGTGCTTGGATTCTAGATTTCTGTGCTAAACGCTGACGTGCTATTTTATATTTGTAAATTTGTAAGCTTCATTTCAAGAGAAAATAGTTACATAAACACATAAAGTTAATTAGTAAATAATCTTGTCATTGCCTATATTTTATTTTTATAGTCTAATGGATTTTTCAGTAACGTGTTTCACTAATAACTATTCTTTTAAATGTTTTGTTTCTGTATATAAGTATAACAAAAATGCTTACATGTATTGTATATTGTGGCACTCATAAAACGTTTGAGTATGCAATAAGAAAAATTTATAAAATAAGCACACATCATTCATAATAACAACACTAACATTATGGCATTTGAAAAAACTGCTTGCTATGTTTTTTATATATAAAATTACAAAACAAAAAATATTCTGCAAGCGGCGACAAAGATAGCAGTAGCGAAAGTGAATAGAATAAGAACTATTATATATTTTTTATAGTTTATAGTCATATTTTATACGTAAACATTTAAAATATTTTTCATGTATTGTATAGTAGGTATTGTATATACTTGCATATATTTATTAGTAGTTAATAGTATTTTAAGTAAATTAGTGTAGTTTTCCATAGTTCTTAATAAAACAATTGGGTTTCTCGTCTTGATTTTATTTATTTAATTAGACAGTGAAATATAAATGTATGTGAATTTTTAAATGCCGGTTTACTGAAACTTGGCTATTGCAAATAATGTAAGTAGGTGCTACAAAACACATTTTATTATGTCTACCGAAAATTTGTTGGATCTACCGAAACTTAGCGCAAAGAGCTACCGATCGCCAAAAAATTTGATGGCAAGATGGCAACATTAGTTACTGTTTTGTGATGGCAACATTGGTGGTTGCTTTGTGGTGTAGGTACTGCTGCTTCATGCATGACTAATTAAGTAATCAACTGGTTTTCTTCGCCTAGTATTTGAGAAAATACCCAGCTTCAACGCTCTGACAATAGTGACATCGTTGACGTTCGAAATCGTAATATTTAGTTACACTTGAGTGGCAGTTGCAACAAAACCCTTCTGAAACTGAGGTTAAGTATTGTACGCATTCTCAATAATGGTTATTAAAGGCTGGTTTATACAGCCATTAGTATTAGCCTTAGTGCCCTTAGTCTTAACACTTGTCTTAAGAAGAAAAAGAAGTGTTTATATAGATCAGCGCTACCGTTCGTAAAATTACCGAATACCCACAACAGATGCCGAAAATACCCGATTTTACCCGCAAGTGCAAAACAGCAGAAAGCCCACGAATCCATGTAATTTTTTTTAATGTTTATTATTTTAATACTCTATAACTTAATAAAACTCAAGTTTTAATTATTTTTCAGTTTATTTATTAGAAATACAACATAAATCCTTTGAAGTAAAAAAATCTGGTGTGATATACGCACACAACTTCCCTTTACAGTGATCTTGTAATTAGCTAAAAATTTGATTTTTAATTTTTAAGCATTTGTCAAACATTTTCAAAAATTACAAATTCTACAGAAACCGTACAAAATTAATTAAAGAGCATTTATAATCACCCAGTATAAATTGAAAAGTGGTCACCCTACTTACACAGGTTGCCCATACAAATAAAAACATAATTGAGCATTTTTCCCGAATCAACCCTTAAAAGTGCAACGGGGGTGAATTATTGAACCTTCTGTATCTTGTGTTTATTGAGTTACAACATTCGTTTTTGGCACATAGGTGTCTTCTTAAAATCTTTAGAAAGCGATTGAACTTTTTTTTTTAATTTCACCCCAAACGAAAGCAAAGAGAGTAAAACTAAAAAGCGCTAAGGGGTTAAAATTATTACATTTTTTTCAATAAGTTCAATTTAGAATAAAATGGGGTAGAAAGTTGTTAACATTTATTTAATTTTGCTTTTTACGTTTGAATTCTTGAAGAAATAAAGCAAAGCGTAGCTCCAGCTTCATAATACCCGGAATTACCCGTAATATTAAATACCCGCGTAATTACCCTCAAATGACTGAAATACCCGCATTTCGGGTAATTACCCGCAGATTGGCAGCACTGATATAGATATACCTATTTTGGTTTAGGAAATTTACGAAAGCGCATGCGCAAATATGTGTGTAAACCGCGACATTTATAAATTCGTTACTTATTCCGTTTTTTGTTGTAGTTGGTTCTGTGTTTTAAATAGTTATTTAAGCATCAAGGGAAGTAAGTAGCTTTTACCAGTCGAGAACGAGTTTGACAGCCCTCACTCCCTCAGGCTGGCAAAGTTCGAGACTGGTTGTAGATAGTTACTTCCCGAGCATGCTTATAATATTTTTCTCCATGCCCAACAAAAATGTGAATAACTTTCCTTAATAATTCCACGTTAGTTCATAGAAAATTAATCTATTACAAACAAAGCAAATAGTCACCTAGTGTTGAGTTGCTTAGTAGCAATTGTTTTTCAGTTGTTTCTGTCAATATAAACAATCACTTGTACTTGCGTTTCTTTTCACTTACTTCCCTTGGGGAGTAGGTTTTACCTTACTTGCCTAATGTCATGACAACTAGTAAAAAAACAGTAAAATCGACTTACCTGCAATGGATATGTCAAAGTAAGTGTAACTTACTATACCTTTTCAACTTCAAATTGGGACTAATCAATTTCAAAATGGGAATAAACAATTTCAAAATGAAATAAACAAATTCAATTTGAGAATCAACCACTTCAAATTGGGACTAATCAACTTCAAATTGAGAAAAGCTTTTTGTTAACGATAGTCTTGGAAAATGACAATTACATGGTTGTAAAAGAACGGAACACCAGCAACAACTAAGAATAATTAGTTCCAAAACTTCTCCCTTGTTTATTGAGGTAAATTGCAATTAGTGAACATAAGAAGCAAAACCGTCGCTACATTTATTTACCTAATGGACTCCGACCACATGAAGAGAACAAATAAAAAATAACATTCAACTTTTGATAGCTTCTTTAAACTGATATATTGATAGATTGCTAGTTACAGTGTTTCTGTTTTTAATACATTATATAAGTACATACAACTGGGTTAGAATGGTTTTTTTACATCATAGTTACCATAACCGAAAGTACAAATTTACACCGGTGGGCTGTAAAAGCCAAATGCCCACTCATCATAGCTAGTAATGAAAGTAATGCTCAAGTATATGATTTGCAACCTTCATTGTCAGGATAGCAATACATTTATTTGTAGTGTATTTGTATTTGAAGTGTCCTCATTCAAAATCCAAAACGTTCAGAATGTTTACTCCCTTGAACCAATAAAGGCCTCTTGGTATACGACAGGCCTCAAACTTCATCCACAGATGTAAACTTTCTCTTCTTTTGGTTCTTATACAAAAATAACTATTCTGTTGAATGTAACTCCAGCTCTTTACAAAAGAGTAGATAATAGTTACTTTTATATTAAGGCTACATCAATAGATTATGTGGAGTGCTTTAAATTGCCTGAGAGCTATAATCTTGATTATGCATGTGGTAGATACTTTTATTTTATTTTAGTTCTCAAAATGGACAAAATTCAAGATTTTAGTATTTTGGGCACAGAATAATGCTAGCGCTTTAAATTTTTGGTGTGCTATGGTTACTGTGTAAATTGTTGGTGTTACTATATTGTATGCTGAATTAGTTAGCAACTTTATAGACCCTCGGGCCATAAAAGTAATATTTTGCCCACTATCGAGGGTCACTAAACTAACCTATGGTTCCAAAATAAAATAAATGTAATTATCTGTAATTTGCTAATTCTAATAATACCTACTTGTTCCAGGTGTTGCAGTCTCAAAGTTCTCGTAATCGTATTTACTGAGTGAAAAATTATTATTTCCCAAGCCGAAATTAAAATGGCCATGATGACCACTACCCAAGAAGCAGCAGATAATAATTCTTATAGTTCATCAGCCACTTCACTGCATATATTAAGAGACTTAGATGACAATGAAGATATTATGAAATTTTCTATCAAACCAGAAATCATTGAAAGCAGTAATGACATCAGTAATTATTTGGAAATTGATAGTAAATATGAGCTTGAAATTAAAGACGAAAATGATATGACTCAAAATTCAAAAGCACAGAGTTTGGTTACATCTATGAAGCCCCATATAGGTGAGAAACCTTATTCTTGTTCTGTTTGTGGATATGGAACCGCAGTAAAATTTAGACTAGTCTTACATATGAAATCTCATACTGGAGAAAAACCTTATTCTTGTACTGTTTGTAAATTTAAATCTGCTCAGAAAATTCATTTAGTCGAACATATGAGAACTCATACTGGCGAAAAACCTTATTCTTGTACTGTTTGTGATTTAAAACTGCCCACAAAAAGAATTTAGTCACACATATAACAGCTCATACAGGCGAAAAACCTTACTCTTGTTCTGTTTGTGGATATGGAACCGCAGTAAAATCTAGACTAGTCTTACATATGAAATCTCATACTGACGAAAAACCTTATTCTTGTACTGTTTGTGAATTAAAACTGCCTACAAAAAGAATTTAGTCATACATATAACCGCTCATACAGGCGAAAAACCTCATTCTTGTTCTGTTTGTGGATATGGAACCGCAGTAAAATCTAGATTAGTCTCACATATGAAATCTCATACTGGCAAAAAACCGTATTCTTGTTCTGTTTGTGAATTTAAAACTGCTCACAAAAAGGATTTAGTCACACATATAACAGCTCATACAGCGAAAAACCTTATTCTTGTTCTGTTTGTGAATTTAAATTTGCCAAAAAAGATAGTTTAGTCAGACATATAAAAATCCATACAGGCGAAAAACCTTATTCTTGTTCAGTTTGTGAATTTAAAACTGCCGAAAAAAATAGTTTAGTCAGACATATAAAAATTCATACAGACGAAAACCGTATTTTTGTTCTGTTTGTGAATTTAAAACTGTTGAGAAAAAAAGTTTAGTCAGACATATAAAAATTCATTCAGGCGAAAAACCTTATTCTTGTTCTGTTTGTGAATTAAAACTGCCGACAAAAATAGTTTAGTCATACATATGAGGACTCATACAGGCGAAAAACCGTATTCTTGTTCTGTTTGTGAATTTAAAACTGCCCACAAACAGAGTTTAGTCACACATATAAAATCACATACAGGTGAAAAACATTATTCTTGTTCTGTTTGTGAATTTAAATTTGCCAAGAAAACTAGTTTAGTCAGACATATAAAAATTCATACCGGCGAAAAACCTTATTCTTGTTCTGTTTGTGATTTTAAAACTGCCCACAAAAAGAGTTTAGTCACACATATAAAAACTCATACAGGCGAAAAACCGTATTCTTGTTCTGTTTGTGAATATAAAAGTGCCGAGAAAAATAATTTAGTCTCACATATGAGGATTCATACAGGCGAAAAACAATATTCTTGTTCTGTTTGTGAATTTAAAACTGCCCACAGAAACAGCTCAGTCAGACATATAAAAACGCATACAGGTGAAAAACCGTATTCTTGTGCTGTTTGTGAATTTAAAGCTGTCGAGAAACATACATTAGTCACACATATGAGGACTCATACAGGTGAAAAACCTTATTCATGTTCTGTATGTGAATTTAAATCTGTTCAGAAAATTCATTTAGTCACACATATGAGAACTCATACAGGCGAAAAACCTTATTCTTGTTCTGTTTGTACATTTAAATCTGCTCGGAAAATTCATTTAGTCGAACATATGAGAACTCATACAGGCGAAAAACCTTATTCTTGTTCTGTTTGTGGATTTAAATCTGTTCAGAGAAGTAGTTTAGTCGCACATCTGAGCACGCATACAGTAGAAAAACCATATTCTTGTTCTGTTTGTGAATTTAAAACTGCCCACAAAAAGAGTTTAGTTCCACATATAAAAACTCATACAGGCGAAAAACCAAAACCTTATTCTTGTTCTGTTTGTGAATTCAAATTTGCTAGGAAAATTTATTTAGTCGAACATATGAGAACTCATACAGGCGAAAAACCTTATTCTTGTTCTGTTTGTGAATTTAAATTTGCCAAAAAAGATACTTTAGTCAGACATATAAAAATTCATACAGGCGAAAAACCTTATTCTTGTTCTGTTTGTGAATTTAAAACTGCCAACAAAAATAGTTTAGTCACACATATGAGGACTCATACAGGCGAAAAACCTTATTTTTGTTCTCTTTGTGAATTTAAAACTATTGGGAAAAATAGTTTAGTCAGACATATAAAACTTCATTCAGGCGAAAAACCTTATTCTTGTTCTGTTTGTGAATTTAAAACTACCGACAAAAGGAGTTTAGTCACACATATGAGAACTCATACAGGCGAAAAACCGTATTGTTGTTCTGTTTGTGAATTTAAAACTGCCTACAAAAAGAGTTTAGTCACACATATAAAATCACATACAGGCGAAAAAAATTATTCTTGTTATGTTTGTGAATTTAAATTTGCCGACAAAAGGAGTTTAGTCACACATATGAGAACTCATACAGGCGAAAAACCGTATTCTTGTTCTGTTTGTGAATTTAAAACTGCCTACAAAAAGAGTTTAGTCACACATATAAAATCACATGCAGGTGAAAAAAATTATTCTTGTTATGTTTGTCAATTTAAATTTGCCAAGAAAAATAATTTAGTCAGACATATAAAAATTCATACAGGCGAAAAACCTTATTCTTGTTCTGTTTGCGATTTTAAAGCTGCCCACAAAAAGAGTTTAGTCACACATATAAAAACTCATACAAGCGAAAAACCTTATTAATGTTCTGTTTGTGAATTTAAATCTGTTCATAAAAGTAATTTAGTTGAACATCTGAGCACACATATAGTAGAAAAACCATATTCTTGTTCTGTTTGTGAATTTAAAACTGCCCACAAAAAGAATTTAGTTCCACATATAAAAACTCATACAGGCAAAAAACCAAAACCTTATTCTTGTTTGGTGTGTGAATTTAAAACTGCCAAGAAAACTAGTTTAGTCAGACATAATATACAAATTCATACAGGCGAAAAACCTTATTCTTGTTCTGTTTGTAAATATAAAACTGCCCATAAACATAATTTAGTCACTCATATGAAATCTCATACTGGCGAATAACCTAATAGTTGTTCTGTTTGTGATTAAAAAACAGCCTACAAAAATAGATTAGTCACACATATAAGATCTCATACTGGAAAATATCTTATATATAAGACCCTTGTATGTTAAGTTTAAATTATATATATGTATATCTGTTTGGAATTTTATCTTATTATATAGATAAGGAAGTGTTTTATTTATAATAACTTGTTATAATGAAGTTGTATGTAGTAAGTGTCTGTTTGCATGTTTAGCCTTCTAGCTTCTATTAATTTGTGTGAAATTTTGTAAAATTTACAAATACAAATAAATCTTAAGCAAGCATTTTGAACTCTGTACCCTTCTAACAGAATCATAATCTAGGTGAGGTGAGTATATCTCTGAGCAGTATTAGAACTGGCGGAGCACTAGAGATCACACAGCATTTTCTTTTGATCCTTAGTCAGATACAATCTATGTGGATGCAGTAGCTTTCGATTCAGTTATGCTTTTTCTATACACTTGGTTGTATGAGTCGTGCATCTAAAACTAGACAAGGCCGAAGTTTTTGGGATCTTTTTTTTGTATTATTAAATTAAAGCTATTCATTGTAATTTTAATTATAGATTTCACATTATTGTAGTTGATTTTTCTGCCAAACGGAAAAACATAGGATTTACATGTATTTAAAGGCAGACAATATTTCGTTGACAATTTACTTAAATATTTATTATAAGTGACTAGAGATTTTGTCCATCGCTTGATTAAAATTGGGTGTTAAAAATTTTCAATATCCGGCATACATATGCATATTGGTATGTTCAACAAATTCAGAACATTTTGAGGTATATAAAATATGGAGTTGTGGGCCAAGAATCGAACCTTGAGACAAACAACAGATCGTGGTTAATTTTTTTGAATGTTTTATTATAATCCAACAGCGTCTGTAACGGTTATCAGAACAGTGGTGCAACAATAAGAAGGTTGGAATTTTGATTGTACTTACAACTGATAGCAGGTTGTTTGTTTTTAGATGGTGCATTATTTGACTTCATAATTTTATCGAGAATTTTTGAAAAAGTAGGTAAAATACTTATGGCCTTAAGATCAGAATATTCTGTCAGATCACTAATTGTAGGTTTTGGAGTTATAGTAGAACGTTTTCAAATGTCAGGATAAACGCTTTCTGTTACACAGAAGTTAATCATGTGTGTTGCATATTTGTGTATATGTGGACAACAAGTAGCTATCATTTTGATATTAATGCAGTCGGCACCTTGTTACGGTCTTAAACGGTCTTTACGACACCGCACCGGCTCATACAACAACTAAACGGCTTGCGCGGGCGATACTCTACAAAATCGGTACGGAAGGTTCTCCTAGGTCGCCGCCCATGCCGCAACAAGATAATGCCAACTGAAGCATCAGTGGAGCAAGGGAGGGTCCTTCACGAGATCACCTAAGGGCAACGGCCAGAGGGTCGGTAAGTAACGATAAAGATAAATAAATAGGGCGCCACCAAGCCTGTCTTAGGGGTGTACCCGAATAACCGGGCCTGGGCGGTTAGACGGGGTGAGAAGTACAAAGGGTACTCCGTCAGGAAGGTACTCGAGAGCTGTCAAGCTCGGGCTACAATTTCGGGACAGAAAATTCTTAAGTTACGATTTCGGGTACTTGTGGCCACGGCGGCGACGTCACCAGACCTACCTGCACGCCCCAACGCTCAAGCTCCGTCGTACATCGATCTTCACACTGAGAAGC
Source organism: Agriotes lineatus (assembly GCA_940337035.1). Classification (NCBI taxonomy): domain Eukaryota; kingdom Metazoa; phylum Arthropoda; class Insecta; order Coleoptera; family Elateridae; genus Agriotes; species Agriotes lineatus. Next base: position 104,506 of record CALNHX010002921.1, on the reverse strand, counting down.
TTAATCTGAAAAGAGCATGCACAGGTCGAACACAATAATAAGTCCTTTAATCAGATATTCGTCTATTGGTTGACTTTACAAACGGGTAACGATCACGCCGCCGAAATTATTCTCGGCCTTAAGCTATGGCCCCAGCTGGAGGACGCGCTAATACTAATACACATACAGCAAAATAAATCTGGTTAATACACACACATATAACCGGATGGTGTTGGCCCGTTAATTTAAATATAAAAGATCAATTACAAGAATATGCCATCGAGGTGCATTACCTCACAACAAGCGTATCAATCATGAGCGAAGGCGACCAAGGCACTTTAAATGACCGCCACTAGCTTACACTATCCGACCTCCTAGATCGACGGCTCCGTCTGAATGCCCAAAGCGACCGTTAGAAAAGAAAAACGCGGGAAGCAAACGCGTCACCACGTGACTCTCGACAGCCAATGGCGAGGCGAAGTCTACGCCGGCTGAATCCAGTTTGCCCGCGTTTAAAGAACACGTGATTTATAAAGGGTGGCCTAAAGTGGCAAAAACGAGACAGCTACGCCCATATACAGGGTGTTCTAATTCGAAAATTGTTGAAATAGGTGGTGAAAAGTTAAAAATGCTAGCATCGGATTTGAAATACAGGCAGGCTGTACTGAAAGCTTAAATGATCAACTTGATTGATGAAGGCTGCAAAATGGCTTACTTATGATATCCCCAAATAGCAAGCCACTGTATCTTCAGATACGGGCACAAAAGAAAATTTTACAGCACTTTTCCTTCTCAAGTTATTTAAATAACATTCTTTTACAGTTTCTTTACTTTTTCATTTATAATACTAGAGCTTGTCAGATTCCTTAATGATTTGTAGTATTCCTAATGAACATCACGACTTTTAGAATCTTAGTTTTGCGTTGTCCCTTAGTGTCATTATTAGTTTTACATTGTCAGTTAATCAAGGCATATATGGTTTTCCAGTTTTCATTGGTTTCCAAGGAACATGTTTATCAAACAATTTGCTTAAACTACTATTGAATATGTTCATTTTTGTAAAAAAAAATATCGTAATCGTAATAGCTTAGTCATTTATCAATTCATTTAAATTAAGGTTGTTTAAGTCGCCATAGAATCTGACAATGAGGGTTTGTTTAAGTACCTCTGCAGCGGTAGTAGAATCTATGAGTTTATGATGATATTCATTATTAACCTTTACTTTCAACTTTAACCAGAGATGGATCAGAAGGTAAAATGAGACAATGGGAGATTTTGACTCTGGAGTTATTCCAGTTGACTCTGAAGTATGTTAACTTAAATTACGATATTCTAAAAATTCGATCAAATACTCAGTGTGTTTCGTATACAAATTATTCTTTCCGAAACAGTAGTAGTAATAACAATAAGTAATATGGTCTTTATTTCAAAAGGCTAATACATAATAAATAATACCATCAAATACAATACGTGCGGCGAGATTCAGCTCACTTCCAGCCATAAGTTGTTCTACTATCTAACCTTATAAGTTTGTTTTGTTGTTTTTTACTTTCTCGCATACGGTAGTATAGAGAAAGTATTGTAATCGTCAAAAAAATCGACTTCGAGATTTTGACGAATCTTGACGTTTTAGACCTCCTAGAGTCCGAAAAAACCATTTTTCGAATTATGTCTGTGTGTGTGTATGTGTGTGTGTGTGTGCGTGTGTGTATGCGTTGCATTTGCAGTGGAGGATTTGTGTGTGAAAAACACCCTATTGTGGAGGTTTCTTGAATTGTGGCGGATTTTTTGATCCTCCACAATTTTTCAATAGCAGAAACAGGTTTGTGGCGATCGGTTTAGCCTGACGACGTCAATAACTAAAAATCCTCCATTAGTGTGCACACCAACAATTGTGTAACTTTTACCATGTTTTACATATTTATGGAGGACCACAATTTCACTGATTTTGACGCCCTCTATCGGAGTGTATTTGAGCATGTATTACATTAACTGTGCCGACTGTGGCTTATCTTACGTTGACGAAGTGGGGGTCCAGCCGCGTAATATGCAGCGAGTCTACCCAGCTGCTGAATTTTAGATATCATATACTTACAAATACTCGCTAGGCGCTACGTAACTACTGGTCTCAGTTCAGTAGTACGGTTGTTTGTTAAGTACTATTATTATAGCAAGAATAGTTTGAGTTGTAATAAAAGCTAATTTTTTAAAATAATTTGCTTTTCTTATTTTACAAATTCCTTTAGAATTTTGATGGATGTTTAACTTTCAACTATACAGGGTGTTTGTAGATCGCTAGACAGCTCGTAACTTCGTTAATAATAGAGATATCGAAAAGAACTTTCTTTTGTTTTAAATGCCAGTATACAATCTAAAAATTGACGTAAACCAATTTAAGGCATGGCCTCCTATTTTTACGTAGTGATACACAACTTTGGTTTTTTAAATGGAACACCCTGTATATTTTTAGATATTTGAAATCAGCACTAAAAGTACTATATGATAGCATTCTTAAATTTAAATTTTGGAAATCATTATTAAAATAGAATTTAGCCAAAGTAGGCCATGAATCACGCAAAATCACTAACAATCGAACAAGAAATGCAAAACAAATTTCACTTGACTCTAAAAATTTCTCATAACCAAATTATAGCACCAAACGTACTAAAACAATGAAAAACTATGTTTTTTTAAATGGAACAATATGAATTTCATTGAACAGTTGAAAACTATAATAAAAGGGCTTTCCAATTCCAACGGTGTGCCATATTCGCCATTTCGTTTAGAAGTAGCTTTTAAAAAATCAAAAATATGTAAAACAATTTAAAAATTAATGTTATTTTTAATTAAACTCATATTATTCCAACTAAAAAAAAAATAGTTTTCAATTGTTTTAGTACGTTTGGTACTATAATTCAGTCATGAGAAATTTTTCGAACCCAGTGGAGTTTGTTTTGCATTTCTTGGTAGTGATTTTGCATAATTCATGGCCTACTTTGGCTAATCAGATTTTTTTAATTTTGAAAAATTAAAAGTTCCAAAATTAAAATTTAAGAATGCTACCATAAAGCACATTTAGCGCTGATTGCAAATATTTAAAAATATACATGGTGTTCCATTTAAAAAACCAAAGTCGTGTATCACTGAGCAAAAATAGGAGGCCATGGCTTAAATTGGGTTACATCAATTTGTAGATTGTGCACTGGCATTTAAAACAAAACAAAAATTTTTATATCTCTATTATTAATGAAGCTTGAGCTGTCTAGCGATCTACAAACACCCTGTATACATCTTTTTAAATTATTGGGGAAAGTGGCTATAAGAAGAATTAAAACCCCGTGTCTGTTATTGCCGATAATTCGATATTTCATCAGGATTAATCTACAATTACATATAAGAATTTTTCCAAAAGTAATGCTGATATATGTCTACTACGTAAATGAATTTAAAATAATAATTCATTTTGTTCATTTGCATCTTAACGGCTCCGTCAAAATTTGACTGGCCCCGATAACATACTTGTATTTTTAAAGGACCTTGTGAGACGTTTTACCATTGTGCAACTTATGTAATCAATAATTGAATTTAAAGTAAAAACTTCTACCTTATATTTTAGCGAGTATTTTAGGTAAGGAACGCCTAAGTAGTAAACATAGCATCGTTATAATTATAACATGAGAAATACCTACAGTAAATCATAAATCTTTACTGGATTACAGAGTGCGACAAATCGAGGGTGAGTCATGTCCTAATAATGCAACTTTTTGCCAATCATCAATGTTGATATTGTTCTCCGCTCATTCTCGCCCGGGAGGGGGTGCGGGGCAAGAAGCATTTCGTCTTTAGTTACTCTAAATATCGCATAACCAAAAAATAAATATAAATTGACAGTGACGGTTATAAAATCTATGTTGTATGAATGTTAAATTACTGACATAAGTATATAGTCCGGGAGCCAGTGAACTTTTTGTTACGTCATAAGGTAAACGGCTAAATTATACTTCATGAATTAGTTTTTGTGCTAATGTAAACGAAAACTGATTTCTGCAATCTCAAATCCGGGGATAACATTTAGGGCTGTGATGTGAAAGTTGTCGCAATTAACAACTATTTTACGTCATTTTTAAATGCAAAATACAAGTTCCCATCAAAAGTTTTATTAACACAGAGCAATAACATATGTTTCTGCAATGTGGAATCCGGGGATAACCCCTTCTGCAAAGAGGGTGAATATGTAGTGTTGAAGTTGTGAAAAATTTTATAAGATAAATGAAAAATTATTTTTGCATGCACTAGTGCGAACATTAAACATTACAAAAATGATATTCTGCATAACAAACTCCGGGGTCACGACTTTCTGCAAGCGCCTCAAAAGTAACTTGTTGCCCGCCGTCAAATGCTCGTGCCGAGTCAATTTCACGTTATTATATTCAACAAATCAATGCGATTTGCACAACAATAGTTTCTCACAATAAATATACACGAATTTAAGAATGATCAAAATTCCGTATTTTATGTTTATGAACAAACTTCAGGAATTTTTCGAAATTGTTTTCAATCGCGGGAGATTTAATTTACAAGTAATAAATTTTAACGTAGTGTTCTAATATTTTGCGCTGGCAGACAGCTTTGTTTGTGTAGATTAACCGTTCATGTTTGTTATTCTTAGACATTTCACTGTAAGTCTGGTGACTCGAACCCAAGTTCAGGCTTTGCACTCGCGCGTCATGCCTGTTGAGGCCTAAATCGACGTTTCACCTCTTTCAGCCTGGATTTGTTGTTCGGCTCAGCTATGCGCCGAAACCTTTAGTTAACGCGCCTCCCAGCTGAGCGTACCTTATAAGCCATTCTTACGACCCGGCATAGATGCCGAATATACCTGTATTTTTGTATGGTGTTTGGTAGGTCACTTGGTGTGGCCAATAGATGTATTAACCGAACAGTCTTATTCTTTGCCTTTTTGTGCCTTGTGCATGTTTGTTTACAGGGGGACTGTGTCACTGTGTTACGACCATTGTAAGGTGAGGCCCGGACGTGGCGGACGGGCATTTCAGGTAGGTGTTTGTATCTGTCGCTGCACCAGGGTTCCCGAAATAGTTATTTGAGTACTTCTCGCTCCGTTTAAAACTCCAGGTCCGGTTGAACGTTGGTATCTTGAGTTAGATCTGGTGGCACCCATTTCTTTAGCAATACCCTGTATATACCTCGACACGCTTGCCCTGCGGTGTACCGTCTTGAACCACACCCATCTTACTGAGGGCATTCGAGCCGAGGCCTTTAGCCTGTTTTTAACGATTGTCAGGGTGAGCATGCCCCATTTCCCGGATTTGTGTAGCATTCGATACTCGCCCATTCGTTAGTGTCGTAAGGTTAATTTGATACTGTAACAGAACATCATAATTTTAATATCATTTTGTTTTTCGCTAAAAACTCCTCCGCTTTTTCTCTCCGATTACACAAAAAATCATCTGCTGACAACTAAACTAAATAATTACAATGAAAAGGTTTGTACATTCCATAAAAAATCTTTCCAGAGATCACAGTCTGGCTGCTGAAACCCAGAGCAGCACTGAAAAACATCTCACACAGGAGAGTACCACTTCATCGTTAGTTGCTCTAGAAGAAGTTTCTGATCCAATAGACCTCGAAACAGACATCGAGACGAGCTTTTCGGAAGCATCTACGATTCCTCGATCATGCCTTTTTTGTAGTTTATCTCATAAACGTTCTAAAGGTCGTGTTTATTACATTAATTTGTGGAAATTGTACTATTTTGTGTAAAGAGGTAATGCCGGCAGCACTTGTGAAATACGATAACACCATGCTTGAGAAAATTGAGAATAGTAAGAAAAATTCGTTTATATTTATTGTTGTACAAATCGCATTGATTTATTGAATATAATAACGTGAAATTGACTCGGCACGAGCAATTGACGGCGCGCGACAAGTTGCTTTTGAGGCGCCTGCAGAAAGTCATGACCCCGAAGTTTGTTATGTAGAATATCATTTTTGTAATGTTTAATGTTCGCACGAGTGCATGCAAAAAGAAATTTTCGTTCATCTTACAAAATTTTTTACAACTTCAACCCTACATATTCACCCTCTTTGCAGAAGGGGTTATCCCCCGATTCCACATTGCAGAAATATATTTTATTGCTATGTGTTAATTAAACTTTTGATGGCAATTTGTATTTTGTATTTAAAAATGACGTGAAATAGTCGTCAATTACGACGACTTTCACAACGTAACCCTTAATGGTATCCCCGGATTCGGGATTGCAGAAATCGGTTTTTGTTTACATCAGCATAAAAACTAATTCATGAAGTTTAATTTAGCCGTGAGCCCAATGACGTAACAAAACAGTTCACTGGCTCCCGTACTAATAGCCATGATTTCGGTTTTATTTTTACTGTTCTGTCAAGTTGACATATTATTTGTATCATTTTTAAGGCTAGTATTAAAAGTGGACACAAGAGAAAATAGGATTAACTTTTGTTTTTCTTAGGGGGCCATATGGATTTTTTCGACTTGGTCATTTCTGTTCTTACTTTTACTAGTGTTACGCGTTATTGTTTACTTTTTATTTTTGCTGAAAAATCAAATTAATCATTTTCGAAGGGAGTTATATAATTCTGTTTTTTCAATGCCTTGATACTTGATTATTCAATTTTAATCAGAAACATCTCCTTACTAAAGTGTCTAACACTTTATTTATTACTGAACAGATCAGTTTCTATTGGCTTATATCGAGGCTTATATGGTTAACTACACAAGTTAAATAGAAGGATTTTTAATATAAATTTAAATAACAGTTTAAATTTCAATATGTGAATATCTGAAGCGTAGGTATTAAAAAAAACAAATACTTAACAGCACTTTTGAATAACGATATTTTATTCACTCGTTAAAAACATATTTTTATTCACGTATATTATAAGCAAAATCTCATCTACTCTAAAGTAACCTCATAATTTTCATGCAATGTACGGGAAAAATAATTAGATTCTTTCTTACAAAATACTTCTCATGTGATTTTTGCGAAATAATATTGTTAGGGTTAACTTGTAAATAAGTTTTATAAAGAAGCAGGAATAAGAATAACTGTACGGCGCAAGCGCACATTGTTTGACCAGGGTTTTTCGCTTACTTTCTTAATGCCATAGTAACCTCCAAACAAATGGTAAAATTAACCTACCCTACTTATTAGATCACCAGTGAAAAATAGTATATTGCAATATAAGGTTGGTAAGTGCGCATTAAGAAACGAAAATAATTTTAAATTTTCAAGATACTCGTAGTCGTCTATAGTTTCAAATTACAAAATAGAGTCACTGCTAGATATTCAAATTTGTAAAAATTTCGATGTAAAAAATTTACGTCATCATGTTTCATTAACAAAAGAAAAGTAAAAAAGAACGAATGCGCAATTTGCAGAATGAGACAATGCCAAATGCTACGAAAAACCTGACAAGAATATGTTATTTACAAAATTATTAGGAAATGAACTCATATTTGGTAACTAAAAAAAGTAAGAAAATAAAATATATTTTAATTTTTACATTTTATAGCAATTTTTAGTTCAAACATAGATAAGGGGCATTAAGACAAATCGACTGCACTAGATAGAGCTGTTAGAACACTGAAATTTTGTTCAGTTCAAAAATTCGGAATTTCAAACTTTAAATTATTGCTATCTTATAACAATATTTAAATAAATTCCACTGGTATTTTATTTATTTTTTCTAAGTTACGGAATATATTGGCTTTTTACAGTCGAAGAACAATTATATTGTGACCAGATCACAAAAAATTCTTACGCTACTCAATCTTCCTTACTATGAGACCACTAGGGGCTTGGATGAAGATCTGAAGTCACAGGCCATAACAAAGTTCAAAGGTAACTAACTGTTCGTTTATTTATTAACTTTCTGTTAATAATTTTAAATAGCTAAAGGTCAAAAATTTCGTTCTATGATCGATTTTATAAATTTAAATATGTTTTAAAAGACAAATGTGAAACCTATGTAGAGTGTGTTCGTGGATGAAGTATCACACTCTTGTAAACTTTCTTATTTTTGACAAAATGTCACTCTTAAAATTTTGTAGGTGATGTAAGCGCCAATAATCTACAAACTTCCAGGAGACCATCCTCGGATGTTATTAATGATGTACCCCACACTGAAGTAAATTTTGACGTTACTGATAGTGCACGCTACACAGAAGTAAATTTTGATGATGAATCAGTTGTTTTTGAAACATCTGGTAGTGAGTATTTCCCATCAGATATTGAAACCGATGAAGAGGAGCCTCTCTGCAATAATAAGAAAAAGCACTCAAGTAAAAGTAATTTGCATGATACAGAAGTTGAAGAAAAAGCAACAGATAGCACAAAGAAGCAACAGATACCCAATAAAGACATAGAAAACAAAGTGATAGCAAGTGAAACAGACAATGAACCTATCACCCATACAGATGAAATGCCAGATCACTCTTCACATGAAGTTCATATAAGGGTATCTTCTAAAACAGAAGATGGACGAAGAAAACGAGACAAGGTGTATTGTTGCCTTTACTGTAATAAATTGTTACAAGAACTTTCTAAACACTTATTGAGAAAACATTCCGATGAATTGGAAATTCAAAAATTAATGGCAAAATCTAAAGGAGATCTAACAAGAAGGCAGGGATTCATTCACCTTGGTAAAGTTGGGAACTATTACCATAACTGTGAAGTGCTGAAACGAAAACGTGGAGAATTGCTTTTAGCTCGTCTGCCTACTCCTAAAGAGGCTAAATGTCATACGTATAAAGATTATGGTCCTTGTCCTGATTGCTTAGCATTTATGCTAAAGCGACATCTGTGGCATCACTTAAAGCTTCATTGTGAAGCAAAAGAAAATAGAGAAAATGTTCTTGCTCGTCGTAAACCTATTTTTGAGAGTAATATGCTACTTATGCATACATTTTCAGAAATAATACTTTCCATGGATTTTGGTAAATATATTCTCTCTGTCTTAAAAGACGACAACATTTCATTAATTTGCAGACAAGATCAATTGATAGTTAAATTTGGTGAAATTCAGTTTGAAAAATACCATACCACACAATCTGAATTAATTAGACAGTCTATGAGACATTTGGCACGATTAGTGTGTGAATTAAGGAAGGTTGATGCACCTAAAGTTTGGCTTTCACAATGGTTAAATCCAGCAACTTTCGATACTATCGTGTCTGCCGTAAAAAATATTTGTAAGGTACAATGCAGTGTAAAATCAAGACCTCAGTTTAATACCCCATCATTAGCATTAAAAATAGGCCATCATTTAAGAAAATGTGTTGCAATTGAAAAAGCTCAATTTCTTCGCAAGAATGACACAAATGCTATTCAGATTTTAAATAATTTCCTTAATCTAATGGATATTGAATGGACATCACGAATATCATCAAATGCACTGAGAACTTTATTTGACAGAAAATTAAATGCTGTTGAATTATTACCACTTACAGATGACCTCGTAAAGCTCAATAAATATCTCAACAATAAGTTGAGTGAATACAAAGCACTACTAATGGAGACTCGTACTTATCAAAATTGGGGTAATTTGGCTGCAACAGTTTTATGCAAAATAACATTATTTAACAAAAGGAGATCGGGGGAGATATCACGAATAACTATTTTAAATTACTCTTTGAGACCAAATTGGCATCAGCAAGGTACTTCCGAATTTCAAAATACCTTCACAGATTTAGAACAAAAATTGGCAAATAGACTAACAATAGTTCAAATTAAAGGAAAAAGAGGAAGCACCGTTAATGTTTTGGTAACAGATGATGTCAAGGAATCAATAGATTTACTTATCAAATATAGAAGCGATTTCGTGTCTAAAGAAAATCCCTACCTATTTGCACGAATTTCACCTTCTATGGACTACATAAGAGGACATGATTGTCTCAGAAAATTCGCCAATGAAGCAGACTTGGCTCAACCTGAATTAATTAAGAGCACTAAATTAAGGAAATACATTGCCACAGTATCCCAGATATTCAACCTAAGTGAAAAGGAAACTGATTGGCTAGCTAGACATTTAGGGCACGATATACGAATACATAGGCAATTTTATAGACTTCATGAATCATCCATTGAGTTAACAAAAATTTCCAGAATACTTTTAGCTGTTGAAAATGGACATGCTAATAAGTTCAAAGGAAAAAGCCTGGATGAGATAAATATCTCTGGTAAGTGATTATCAATCATTTGAATGTTTGTTATTAATTTTTAATTCTGTATTTGCAGATCTTCCTGAATTAGAAGCAGAAGAAGAAGATGTTGTAGAGGAAGATAATGCCCAGAAGAAGGAAATTGTAGAAGAATATAGTAATGATATGCAAACAGAGGAATGTAGTGATGATATACTAACAGATGAAACTCCAAATGAACATGAAAAGGAAAAAGGTAGCAAAAAAGAACAACAAAATAATAAAAACAAGAAAAAGAAACAGACTTTGAGACGACCTTGGAATGATGAAGAAATAGCGGCAGTTCTGAAATTTTTTCGAAACTCTATTAAAAAGGGTATCACGCCTGGCAATTCACAATGTTCCGAGTGTATTGAAATTAATCAGGTGTTACGTAATAGATCCTGGAAAGATGTCAAGTACTTCGTTTACAATTATCACAAGAAAATAAACAAAAGGAGATAATACTTACGCTGTTTTTTATTTTATTTACTTTTTATGGAGTTGCAGTGGAAGAGGAACTAAGAGACTGACCATTTTACTATTAACATTTTCAACAGTTGCGATTTTATATGCAGCAAGATACAACTTCTTTAGAAAGTTCTAACTCTGTAGGTCTGTAGCAATAGGTACATTTTGTAACTAATATTTGTACTAACTGTTATATTTAAAATGAATGTGGCAATCAATTTCCAGAGTGCAGCTACTTTTACGCATTATCCAAACTTGCATGGCAACTTGATTTTTCATAAAAGTGGAAATATAATATGCAAAACAGTTTACCTCATCACAATTAACAATTTGTGAGAATAATTAACTTAAAAATTCATAAAGTTGAAAGTTGAATGCCACCTATTCAGACATAATAATTATGCATCAACATTAATGTATGTGTATCTCACCTGCATGTAAAATTACAATATTTTGACACCACTATGGAAAATGTTAATTGACAATAGAATTATTCTACACTGAGGTCATTTAAAAACATGATAGATTGTGCCATGACATTTTTGTTTTAGTGTATCAAACTTAACAGCCATTTGAATCAAATAAGTGTGCATTGACAGTGCAACTTGTCAGTTTATAAAATAAACTTCCAACTGTCAAATGTTAGTATTCTCCAGTTAATTAAAATTAAAAAAAAAATAACTAACGTTTGATAGTTAAAAAAGCTTGTGTCTTGTTTGAAGCTGATTTAATAAATCATTAATGTAAAACAGAAATTTTGAGGCTCTCTCTCTGACCTGCTTTTAAATAATCTCATGGTATTAGTCTCACTTCCAAAAGTTCTAACTCTATAATTTATTGTTTTTGGGTATTTCTATATAGATATGAACCTTTTCTTATAATTTGTTCTTACAGGTATCTGCATCCATTGCATATGTTGTGTACACCTTGTATGTATTAGTTCTTACAATAACTTGTTCTCAAAATCGAACATAGGTAACTAAGGGCCTATTTCATAATCAAATTTAAAGCTTCATTTAACTAAAGTGACATTAGATGTGCATAGTGACATGTGCTACATGTGGCATCATGCACACTCTAACATTACTTTAGTTAAAATTAGATTTAAAATTCCTTATGAAATCGGCCTTAATATTCTGCTTTCAATTTTAGGTATTCCGTCATTATTTCTATAATATAAAGGTAAATACCTACATAATAAGGCTGCAATTCTGCAGAAACCAACGTCACCATACAAGATTTTCATCATAAAATTACAATATGATAACGTCAAATTTGAAAATCGTAGTCTGTCATATTTAAATTTTAAATTCGTATCTATGTTAAAATCTTCTTAAGATAATTTGGTGACCAGAAATCAGCAGAAATGTCAATATAATGTTAAATCCATATGTTCAGTTTTCAGAACGACCTAATAGTATAGCTGTGTTCCTATGTTAGAAGAAATATACTTAGTTTAAAAAATTAGTGATTTCACTTATTGGATGAAATTCACGCTTGAACGCACAGCGCAAATCCTATTCCTATTTCTTTCTATACCATTAACATTAAGATTATGCGGCAGCAACTCTGATGTGTACTTATCAGTATGCTAGTCCATACTGATAGTACACCTCAGAGTTGCTGTCGTATAAACTTATGGTATAGAAAGAAATAGGAATAGAATGTGCGCTGTGCGTTCAAGCGTGAATTTCATCCAGTAATCGAAATCAATCATCCTTTAAACGTTTAAACTATATTTGAAGTACCTACTTATTTTTCTAACATTTTTGTACTTATAAGAAATAGAATAATAAAAATGTGTTTATTTATTTATTTATTTATTTTATTTAAATTGCTTACAGAATAACCCCAGTTACATGTGAACAATACAAAATGGAAATACAGTGACTTGCTTTTTTATTACTTACTTACTTACTTATACTTACTCATTTACGTATGTATGAACTTCATCACAAGCCTTTCTAGTTGTGGTGTAAAAGTTGAGTATGCTTCTGTCATCTTCTTTTCTTTTGCAGTTTTTCCCCATTACTAACTTTAGCTTCATAGACTTTTCTGGTTGTTGCGTTCTCCAATTCTGTGTACATGTCCCCGCCATCTCGACTGATTTTCTTTTATAATTTCTTCCACAATGCTTGCATTTTCCAGTATGTTCCATTTCTTATTCTATCTAGTATTGTTTTCTTTAATCAATCTATTTCGGATTTTTAATATTGTTTACTATTCACTTGCATGTGTCATTATTGGGATGCCTGTTTCACTCCATAGAATTTTTTACACATTTTTATTGCATTTCTGGAGAAACTCAAAATAAGGACAAAGTCTTACAGACTACACATTGTATATTATTTTCTACCAAATTAGTTTTAAGTCTTTTTCAGATAAAATTCCTCAGAGCTAAAATATAGGTAGGTACATTCCATTAAAATAATTTGAATTTAGTTGTAGAATTTCATTAAACAGGAAATATTTTATTATGCTCTTATAGACATATAGAATAAAATCTTGTCAAGAATTTCGCTTTTCTGTAGTTGCCACAGTTATATAAATGTGGTAGATTAATCATACAGTCATTTCTACATTAATTGTGACAAATTCTTAACACATGATTTGCATATTAATCGTTGAAGATTTTTAACACGTCATGGTCTGCATTAATTGTGGAAGATTCTTAACACATTTCATGGTCTTCATTAATTGTGGAAGATTTTTAACACATGTCATGGTCTGCATTGATTGTGGAAGATTCTTAACACATTTCATGGTCTGCATTAATTGTGGAAGATTTTTAACACATGTCATGGTCTGCATTGATTGTGGAAGATTCTTAACACATTTCATGGCCCCCATTTGTTCTGGAGGATTTACAAAAACCTCTTTTTCTCACTAACAAAGGAGTGTTTCAAAAAACGGTTGATACTGCCACCTACATGGCTTACTGTGAACGTTTCACAGCTGTTATCTTGGAAGCCTCCAGAGTGTGGTGTGAAGTTTGTCCTCCACTGCTAATGTAATGCCTGTATGTGTGTGTGTGCGTGTGTGTGTGTGTGCGTGTGTGTGTGTGTGTGTGAACACGATAACTTAAAAACGAAATAAGCTAGACCCTTGAAATTATGTACATAGTCATTATTCAAAATTTGTAGATTCCTGTCAAATTTTGAGCGAAATCGGTTAACCGGAAGTGGCACTTTACCTAAACAGGTAGCGGTACCTATTCAAGTAAAGTACCAGTTTGCTTCGAGATATTTGAACAAAATTTTGTACATACATTTCTTATGTATAAAAACTACCAGATATTACATTTCAGCATGATCGGTTAACCGGAAGTGGCATTTTACCTAAACAGGTAGCGGTATCCATTCAAGTAAAGTACCAGTTTGCTTCAAGGTATTTGCACGAAATTTTGCAAATACATGTATTATTGAGAAAAACTCCCAGATATAACATTTCAGTATGATAGGTTAACCTAAAGCGGCACTTTACCTAAACAGGTAGTGGTTACCTGAAAATGTAATTTTATCGCTGTATGTATATACATTGCAATAAACTTTTCAAATTTGCTAGAAAACAAGGCGAATGCGAGAAAGTCTAGGGGAGCACACTCCCGATTTTTTTTTATCTTTCTGCCTGTAATCTGTGGTATGCCTAAGGAGGTTGGGGCGTTACGTACTTGACGAATAGAAAATCGTAAAAAAAATATATACTGTAGAAAAGTGCATTTAAAAACTCCCCTATAAATTTGAAGAAAATTGTCTCGTCAGAATAGGTGAAAATAAATCGTAAAATTGTGTAAAAATACATGGGCTCTTATGGGCGGAAACTTTCGGGACGGTTAAAAAAAAAAGTAAACGAAGAAATGTTGATGAAACACTTTGCACAACCAAATGCAATATTCTCCGAAGACACTGGTAAAATTTGAACTCGATTCACTCGCTGAATTTGTTGCATTAGTGAAAAATATATCGTTGTGCACTAAAAATGGCTCCGGTCGGCTTGCCTGTCACTTTTATGCGGCAACGCTGCGAAGTCCGCCCGTATTCATAGTCGTTCGCCAGCGGATCGCCGGCAACTCGCCAGAGTTTCGTTATGAATAGTATGTTGGCGGCACTGTACGTCTTTGTCAAATTCGAGGTTAGCAGGTTAGATTTTGTGTCAGTTTCTGTCAAAACTGACTGAAAACCTAACCTGATCACCTCGAATTTGACATAGACGTACAGTGCCGCCAACATACTATTCATAACGAAACTCCGGCGAGTCGCCGGCGATCCGCTGGCGAACGACTATGAATACGGGTGTCAGCTTTCTCAGCGCTTCATGCGCAAGCGAAATACGTATGTCGGATTAATTTAATACTTGCTACTCCCCAAGAACAGCTTTAGAATTAACCTCCCCAAGAACAGCTTTAGAATTAACGTGGTAGATTTTACGTTGAACATAGCCGTCAGAATAAGAGTAACCAATCGTTGGCACAGTACGAACTGTCAAACAGACATGGCATCGAATTTTGAAGACACTTGCCAGACCACGGCGGCTTTCATTTTCTATGCACGATAACGACAAAATTTGGTCGCAGACAAGGCATTTTAAGTTTTTGGCTAACACCGGAATGTCAACGATTCTCCGGCATGCACGATTTACGCAGCTTCTTCCGATGCAACAACTCATTGTTGACAGCGTATTATAGGTTAGAGTGCCATAAGAGCAGTAGTGCCAAGCAAAAGTGTCATTCAAACGACTGGCAACATTGACAAACTTCAGCGTTTAATTTATTCAATTCTAAACTACATTTTGTCTGTAAAAAATAGTTTCTCATTGCTATTACAGGTACAAAATCGTAAAAAATATTTAAAAACCATACATTCATCTTTACTATGTACTCAAAAATTAGAAAAACATTATACTTTATTTGTCTTTCTGAAGTTGGCAATGCCTGCCGTAGTATATGCATTTACCACAGGCCAACCCCATTACGTCGCGTCCCGCACAGGATTGCCCCAACCTCCTTAAGGTACATTTTTTTTCTATAATAATTTTCAAGGTCAACTTTGTAGGGGAGAAGTTGCATTCCTGCAGGGTCCCTAGTTTTAATAATGTTGGTACATAGATTTTTAGTTCTTTTCTTCCACTAAAAAAATGATTGTCATTTTGACAGATATGTCATAATTTAATATCGCTTGTTTCATTTTTGCATTTAATATATCGCTTGGTTTTCTTTTTATCCGATTTTATTGAAGATGATGATGATGCCCTGTTAAAAAAAGAAATTTGTCACGAGTTCAAATTAAGAAACTTTGACATTCAAAATTGACACATAAACATAATTTTGAAAAAAAGTTCTACCAACACGAGGTATTAAAATTTCCTAGCGTTTTAATCACATATCTACCAACATTGTAACACTTTGACAGTTATTATAGAAAAAAAACGTACATATGTCAAACATGTCTTCACATAATGCACAATGAATTGGCATAATATTTTAAGTGCTGAAGGTGAGAAAACCGCTAATATTTACCATCCTTCAAAAGCGTTTACATATTTATAATTATGCTTCTAGTATACTTCAACAGTGTGAGAATGTGGATTTATACAAACCTTCTGCCCATCCGTGAACGGCCTAATAAATTTCTCCTTCTGATCTGGATTTCCCCACTGCTGTATCGGTCCAAGGTACAAGGAATTGTTGACGGACATTATGACACCTGTACTAGCACACCTGAAAGTTTCACGGCTGCACAGGCGAAACCATTGAAATGCATGCCTACCCTCGAGATATCTCCTCCATTGCAATGGCGTATGCCAAGTAGTCCAGGCCCGTGCCCCCCAAATCCTCGGGCACTGCCACAGCCATTAGGCCAAGTTCTCCCATCTTCTTCAACTGCGTGGCAGGGTACATGTGCTCCTGGTCGATTTTGGCAGCAACGGGCTTCAGTTCGGCATCTGTGAAGTCTCTGCACGTTTTCTGGAGCATCTGGTGTGTTTCAGGCAATGCTGCCAAGCATGCGATTCCTCGCACATTTATTCGAACACAAGGGGCTACAAGAAACCACTTATAAAATATTTATTTGTATTACTTACACTAATAGATGTTGGCAATAATGGTAATACTTATATTCCGAATGGTTATTAACAACATCTATTGATTAAACTTACAGAGTTTGACTAAAATATTTGTAAAAAGAGCCATTGCCGTTTACAGCTCCGAAAATCGACCACAAGTGATATTTAACGCAAATAGATACGTAGGCTTAAACCTACGGACTTTGAACAGGTCAAGATCAATTTTTAGGTTATTTTTATGAATAATAATAAAGGGCTCATTTTAAAACTCTGTTCTACACTGTTGTCAGATTTACAATATTTAAGTAATTCACCAAATTTAATATTATATGGTGTGTTCAAAAAGAACTTTCATACGGGTTGGCCATGGGAAATAAAAGTAATGTCAACAACTCAACAGCAACCTTAGAATTCATTAATTGTCATCACTGTTGTTGTTATTGTATTGTTGTGTAAATGCCATCTATTTTCCTTTTTGCTTGTTTGTTATTTGACACAGACTGAGGCTAAACTTAACCTGCAAATCTCGAATTTGACATAGACTGACAATACACTTCAGTACTGCCAAACGTATGACACATATCACAGCCTGCCCTAATTGTTTTTTTTTTATTGATGTGTCTGTATTTATCTACTACCATATATATAATACACATATATTGCTAGTAGGGCCTGGAAACGTCAGAAAACATTACGGCGCCGACATAGTCTCACTTAGAGTATAACGCGTCTCGTGCGCATGCGTGAGAATTCGAACTCCGCCTTTAAAAGCGAATTTTAAACTTGTCCACTTCCCCATTGGCCGGACGACGCCGCCGCGCTTGCACACAGCTCATCATTACACATTGAAGAGTTGGTTGTCTGTCTCACTTCCTTGGTCAGTTTCCCACTCATAGCCGCTAGCAATATAGTAAGTATTAGATATATGTCTACTACTACATACTAAGACCTGCAGTTGAAAATCCACAGCCGCCCTAGTCCAAACAATTTTATGATTGCACTAGTGAGTCACCAGAACTACGCTTCGGTTCGCTAATTTAAGAGAGATTCATTAATATAGTTGAAAAAAAAGTATGCTTCGGCAGGGAACGGAACCCGGGCCGCCCGTGGCAGTCGAGCACCTAGACCAACGTGGCTTAGTTGAATAAGAGGCTGTTATAATGATATATGAACATAATGAATCGCCCGAGCTAACAGTACACGGCCACAGCAGCTGTCACACCACAGCCCACGGCGACAGACGCTACGCTCCGCTGCTTAGAGAATTTAATTAAATTAAAACTTTTTCGTACTTTTTTTTTAAATAAAAGTCGGCCTACGATCTAAGTCTAAAAATTAGCAAACATTTAAGCCATCATACAACTTAATCGGTCCAGGATTTTCGGAAGAGATAGCGAATAAACATAGAAAGATATAAAGAGAGGATGTACTTATTAGGGCGCCTACGTAAATCAATTGTGACTGACCATTAGACTAATAAATTGCAAATAATGTATGCTCTAAAAAATACATTCAAAAATTAAATTGATTAAACAATAATATACTTATGACGTTCAGCCAATTTTAATTTCCTTTGTAGCACAAAAGCTCATTTATAATCCACATTCATATCAATGAATACGATTTGCATAACACACAATAGATAATATGTCAATTTACCTACAATTTTCCACACAAAGCTGTGTCCATCCATCTTAATAAACATGTATTATAACATGTGATTAAAAAAAAGATTAATTAAAGTTGCCCTAGAAACAAATCAATTATGTCGGCGCTTCTATTTAGAACATTTGAACTACTTAATTCTGCATCTACTCCATATATGTATTACTATTATATTGCTAGCGGCTATGAGTGGGGAGGTCACAACGGAAGTGAGACAGACAACCAACGCTTTTACGTACTTGGCGAGCTGTGCGCAAGCGTAGTCCAGCGACGTGGAGAAGTGAACCTCACGGTCAAGTTTAAAATTCGCTTCTAAAGGCGGAATTCGAATTCTCAGGCATGCACACGAGACGCGTAGTACTCAGAGTGAGACTATGTTGGCGCCGTAATGCTTTCGGCATATATGTATTACTCATATATGTATTACTTACGATATTGCTAGTAGGGCCTGCGAACGGCCGAACACATTACGGCGCCGACATAGTCTCACTCTGAGTATTACCCGTCTCGTGCGCATGCCTGAGAATTCGAACTCCGCCTTTAGAAGGGAATTTTAAACTTGACCATGAGGTTCACTCCTCCCCCCCCCCCTCGTGCAGACGACGCGCTTGCGCACAGCTCACCAAATACATCGAAGAGTTGGTTGTCTGTCTCACTTACGCTGTGACCTCCCCACTCATAGCCGCTAGCAATATAGTAAATCATATAAATAAAGGAGAACGATCCAAACGTGTGTGTCCGTCACGACAATTGCAGACGCGATGACC
This sequence comes from Agriotes lineatus, assembly GCA_940337035.1. NCBI lineage: Eukaryota > Metazoa > Arthropoda > Insecta > Coleoptera > Elateridae > Agriotes > Agriotes lineatus. The sequence goes on along the minus strand of CALNHX010002921.1, from coordinate 85,327 downwards.
CCCATTTGCGTATTCATTCATTTCGCCGTCGCCTCGATTTCGTGACCGGGGCGGAGCCCCGAAGGCCCCTTTGGAGAGAAGCGGAGCCCCGAGGGCCCGCTTGGAGAGGGGCGGAGCCCTGTGGCCCCCTTGGAGAGGAGCGGAGCCCCGAGGGCCCTCTTGGAGAGGGACGGATGCCCAAGGGCTCCCTTAAAAAGGGACGGAGCCCCGTAAGCCCAAGCGGCGGATCCCGATGGCCCCTTTGAGAGGGGCGGAGCCCCAAAGGTCTTCTTGGAGAGGAGTCGAGCCCCTAGGGCCCCCTTGGAGAGGGGCGGATCCATTTGGGCCCCCCTTGGAGAGGGGCGGAGCCCCAAGGGCCCCCTTGAAGAGGGGCGAAGCCCCGTGAGCTTCCTTGGAGAGGGGCGGATCCCCAAGGACCCTATTAGAGAGGGACGGAACCCCGTGAGCCCCCTTGGAGAGGGGCGGATTGCCGAGGGCCCTATTTTAAGCAATTATTCTCTCTTCAAATGATAACAGATCTCCTTTAGATGGTTAATATCAATTAAAACTTGCACGGGTGTTTATCTACAAATAACTCCCGTTTTATCAAAAAACTGTTTTAAAACGGTGGTACTGAAACTAATAATAATGGTTTTCAGTTGAAAACGTCTGTTACTGAAATATGACTACAAATACCTGTGTAAACTGCAGGAGTCGTCTGTACCGCATTCACTCCATTTGTTACACTGTGACAGGATTTTCATGTGCATTTTTTTAACGGTGTCAGTGACATTTAGTAACAAAATATTACTAAAGTCAAAATTATTGCTCGGTTAATAGTAATTTATTATACAAGACGATAAAGTTAAATTTTATCCACGAGTGAATCGTTTAACGTCGAGACGAAGTCGAGACGTTAATGATTCAAGAGTGGATAGAAATAACTTTATCGTCGTGTATAATACAATATTTTTTTCTATAGCATGAACTTTAACAATTTCAAAAGAAAATAATGACATTTCAAAATGTCAGTAGCTAGATTGGGTTGCTACGATAATACGAAGCTGTCATATTTAATTTAAACAAAAGTTAGAAAATTAAATTACTTTATCTATCCTTGATGTTAAAGTGCTACTTTATCTACCCTTGCTGTTAAAGTAAAACTTGACCTTTTGTTTTGAGTTGATAAAAGCACACTTTAACATGTGCTATAGAAAAAAAATCGTATTAAAATAAGGTCATTTATGCATTAATTTGCGGGCGTAAATAGTGCCTTTTGCGCCCTAAGGCCTAAAAATAATTTGCGGTCGTAAATAATGCCTTTTGCGCCCTAAGGCCTAAAAAACCAGCATCACATTGGCAACCAACAACAATTTGATTTTTGAGAACGAATCGTGCTATTTATTTTTCAAAGCTTTATGGTGGATTTTACAAAATTATTTTTTCGACGACTGACATCGAGAGTAGATTTTTCTCACTGTCATTTGACAACAGAAAGTTGACATTTGCCGCTGAGCGTGCGTTTTCATCTTTTTGCCGCTCGCCGAGCGTTTTGAGTTTCCGCGTGAACAAAATAGGTAGCCACGTCCGAATGTTACCTTGACAACGCCCGTCATTTGTGGAAATAATCGCGTCACATGTCATATACACTGCGCGTGTAATGTTAACTTGATTGTCAATTAATTTTTGCGATAAAACGAAATTTGATATTTTCCTTTAATAATATGCTCAGTCGTCGAAAAAATAGTATGTATGTTTCGAGCTAAAAGTGCGCTTGCCGCTTTTGCATGATTGCTGGTTTCGACTTCGTCTCAACCAGCAATATTCATGCGCAAGCGGCAAGAATGCACTTTCAGCTCTTAACATACAATATACTATTGCATTCGTACTTACTTTATTTTTGTGTATAAAATAACACAAGTGTACATCAATGATGATACAATATTTATTTTGATGCTTAGGCCGTGTTCAGTAACTGAGCTACTTTAGATAATTTATAAAATGTCGATGTCTTAAATTGACATTAGTAACTTTTTGTAACTAAATATGCGTACACTGCTAAAAATATTCAATAGGATATTGAAACGACTCTTAATAGTGGATTTTAAAACAACCAATCAAAAACAGGACCAAAATTGACCACACTGTCATTAATACAGGCACTGTACTGTGTACCTGTCAACACGTTAGTTCGTGGTGTCTATTTCGTGTGATCTGCTGTCATCCATGTTGTCTCGAAATGCCAACCATTGTTCCTTTTTCGCCTTCTGTTGGTGAAGGGGGTTGAAGGACCAGCCACCTGTCTGTCTGTCGTCGGGTGAAATAAAACAATGTTGAGTTTAACATCAAATTTAATGAGACGGTTTTAAATACATTCGACATTAATATTGCATCTTTAGCATCCCGGTGGGCGACGGCGCCGTGGCCGGACAGCGGGGGTGGCAGGAACGCTAAAGGTAGGGGTTAGAAATTACGTGGAAATGAGCGGAAGTACGTACTTGTAGCTCGCCTGGAGCGGACCCCTGGGTGGGTGCTGGAGCGGTAGCCCTTTCTGGTTCTTGGAGTTCGTGAGGCGCGGGACTCGAGGCGTTGCACTGATCTGCACCACTGGTTGTTGTCGTCTGTCTGCTCTTCTCACCCTTGTTTTTTTGAGGGGGGGAAAACGGGGAGGCCTTTTCTGATTGGCGCAGCTGTGTCGCGTGACGTACGGAGAGCTTTATTTGGAAACATGGGTTTTGGAGGCGGGAAAATATTGTAATGAACACGAAACATACCGCCCACCAAATCACGACCCGGCGTGATTTCCGAAGAAAATGAAAACAAACTGAAATCGTGCACACGGGTGCAGTAAATAAACTTTCAGAACGCTGTATGCTATGCTAAACTAACTATACAATAAAATAAATTGAACAAAATAGAGTCGAGTACTATTGGCTTGGTAAAGGACATAACTTCACACAAGGGCGTTTGAATGTTCCCGATTCAGTTTTCACTGTAGCTACTTGGGCAATACCATCTTGGCCAGGGTGAAGGGCAACAATGCGACCTAGCTTCCATTTGAGCCGAGGTGCAGTGTCGTCCTTTACAAGGACAAGCGTCCCAATATCCGCGTTTGACATATTGTTTGACGCTTACCACTTTCCCCGCTGATACAATGTGTGGAGGTACTCGTTCTTCCAACGAGACCAGAAGCTCTGTTGAAGCTGTTGTATCAGCTGCCAACGTGATAGGCGAGAGAGGTTTAAGTGGGACAAATCTGGGTCTGCCGGGGCAGTGAGGGGTTCTAACGTGAGGAAATGCCCTGGGGTTAATGACTGCAGGTCATTGGGATCCGTGGACAGGGCACACAAAGGGCTGGAGTTCAGAAGAGCCTCAATTTGAACGACAAGGGTATTGAGTTCTTCAAGGGTGAGCACTTGGTCACCGATAACACGGAAAAGGTGCGTCTTCACAGCTTTCACGCCACTTTCCCACAATCCGCCGAAGTGGGGGGAGGAAGGAGGATTAAATTGCCAGTTGATGGCTTCAGCTTCTGTGGCTAATTTCATGCATCTCACCAATTCCCGATTTGCGCCAACGAAGTTAGTGCCACAGTCACTGAAGATCATCAAGCACCGACCACGACGGGCGACAAAGCGTCGCAGGGCCGCGAGAAATACTGGAGTCGACAAATCCGAAGCTGTTTCAAGATGGAGCGCTTTAGTGGTAAAGCACACGAAAAGACACAAGTAACACTTGAACGACCTTGCCCCGCGGGTTCTACGTGACACGATTTTGAAGGGACCGGCAAAGTCAACACCGACAACGCTGAAAGGTTTGGCCTGCGAGACGCGAGGCGTTGGCAGGTCACCCATTTGGGGGACAAGGAAAGTAGGCTTGAGCCTGAAACACCGTTGGCATTTCGACAGAACATTTCGAATTATTCGACGAGCACCCAAAATCCAGAAGTTCTGTTGTATCAAGTAGAGGGTTGTGTTTACACCTGAGTGAAGATACAGCAGATGGGTGTGCCGAACAACCAGTTCTGTAAATGTGTGCTGACGAGGTAGCAAAGCAGGATGCTTGGCTGTAAAAGTCAAAGTCGACTGTGAGAGACGGCCGCCAACACGTAGAACACCATCTGCGTCTAAAAATGGGTTCAGTTTCTGGAGGTGTTTGGGAAGACTATTACCTTTACGCAAATCCGAAATTTCTCGTGCAAACTCTATGCGCTGAATACATCTGACGATCACCAACAATGCTCGCTGGTACTCGAATTCTGAGAGGTGGCCACTGTGGCTTTCTTGATTTCGGCAGTTTTGAGAGAAACGTAAACAATAAGCTACGATTGCTTGAATCTTGCGCAAGGACGAGAACCTTGCCAATAGCGACTCTACAAGAGCAGGCGCTGTTTGTACGAATAAACCAATCTTTTTCTCCTCAGGATCGGTGCACGGATAGGCGTCACGTGATTTGTCATCCGGCCATGAATCACATGGTTCAAACAAGAAAGAGGGGCCCGCCCACCATAACGAGCATGAGATCAGACCTTCTGGGAGAAGCCCGCGAGAAGCCGGGTCTGCAGGATTGTCAAGGGAGCTAATGTGTCGCCAACATTCAGGAGACACTCTATCTTGAATATGGGAAACCCTATTGGCAACAAAAGTTTTCCACCTGTGAGGTGAAGACCGAATCCAGTGAAGAGCAACAGTGGAGTCGCTCCATGCAACTATTTTCTCAAACTTAATTCTATCCTTGTAGGTATTAAGTACAAATTCAACTACGTTAGATAGCAGCACGGCTGCGCATAACTCTAACCTAGGGATTGAAAGCCGCTTTAGTGGCGCGACCTTAGATTTGGCCATAACTAGGCGCGTTGTTAGGTGACCATCGCTATCGGTAAGGCGGAAGTAGGCCACGCAAGCATAACCTGTCTCTGACGAGTCACAAAAGGCATGCAATTGGCAAGACATACTTGATTCTTCAGCTAGAAGGCGCGGAATCTTGATCGAAGACAGAGCCCTAAGCTGTGACTGATATTGACCCCATCGAGACCACACATCCTCTGGAGGTGTGTCATCCCAGCCCACACCTAACGTCCAAAGATGCTGAATTAATCTCTTAGCGAACAGGGTTAGAGGACACAGAAACCCAAGTGGGTCAAAAATCCGAGCCACCTCTGATAATATGGCGCGCTTGGTGCAAGGGGAAGTAATTGGTTTGACTTCAAAAGAAAAGCTTTCCTGCGTTGACTGCCACTGCAGTCCAAGAACCTTGATCACAGTGTCGGTATCACTGTCGAATGTCAGATGCTGTGACTGACAATGCGAGGGGGGAATGTTTTCCAACAACACAGGGTGGTTGCTTGACCATTTCCTAAGCTCGAAACCACCGGTGTCAAGAAGCTCAACCAATTGTTTTCGCAGCTCTAAAGCCTCTGATATGGAATCGGCTCCACATGCGAGGTCATCCACATACAAACTAGACCTAAGAGCCTTCGAGGCAAGGGGGTAAGCCTCGGCACCCTCTGACGCCAGCTGTAACAAGGTGCGGATAGCAAGAAATGGTGAGGATGAAACGCCATAGGTGACTGTATTTAACCTATACGTTTGCACTGGTTCATTCGTAGAAAATCTCCATCTGATTAACTGAAAACAGCAATGTTCGTCTATAACACGAATCTGCCTAAACATCTGTCTAACATCGCAAGTAAACACGAATTTATGACAACGAAATGAAAGCAAGACGGAGCATATGTCCGACTGTAGCCTTGGTCCGACCAGCTGCGTGTCATTTAACGAGATACCATTAATATCCTTCGCCGAAGTATCAAAACGACTCTAATTTTGGGTGAATCACCTTCTGCTTTGAGGACGCAGTGGTGCGGAATGAAATATTCTTGGCCTTCTTCTGACGGAGTAGTGAACAAGGACATGTGACCGGACTCCAAATAATCCTTCATAAAGTCTGTGTACAGATCTCTTAGAACAGGTTGTGTGAGCAAGCGCCGTTCTAGAGAGGCAAGGCGACGATCAGCCTGTGTGATTGTGTTGGCAAAGGAGGGCTCCTTGTCTTGAATGGAAGACGAACCGAAAACCGACCTGAGATGCCACGAGCATGAGTGTCCCTAAAAATGGCCTCGCTCTTTTCTCTTCGTCAGAAAGACATTCTTTAGAGCTAACCTGTTCGACCTCCCAAAACTTCCTCAAGGTCTCTTCCACGGGAAATTCGAGAGAAGCAAAAAACGAGCTAACAGCCACGGGCTGTTCGGTGGGTGTAGGTCCCAGGAGGACCCAACCAAAACATGTGTTCAACGCAAACGGTCCCTCTACGTTGTTGGGAGGTGACACCTGACCGCCGTAGACGAGACTAGGGTAGATGTCAGCTCCTAGGAGAATATCAACAGGTGCTGGCGTGTTCCAGCTGGGGTCGGCAAATTGTATGCCACTAAGATAATTCCATCCTTCGAAAGGCAACGAAGAACTAGGCAAATTAGCACATATTTTGGGCAAGACGATTGTGTCAACAGTGAATACCTTCTCAGGGAATATACGTGAGCGAATCTGGCATGTTGTAACTCCGCAGGAAGGGTTTGAGTTAGAATTCCCAAGACCAAACACAGAGACTTGTGAAGATGATCTGGGCAAGCGCAGTCTGCGTGCGCAACTATCAACAATAAATGAGGCCTGAGAGCCTGGGTCTAGAAGAAGACGGCAAGGTTTGTAACTGCCAAAGCCATCACGAACCTCTACAAGCGCTGTAGACAGTAAGACCGTTTTCCTACCGGAAGAATTTGAAAGCAGAGCAGTAGTGTGAGAACTTACGTTTGCTGATGTGCTAACCGAGGGTGCTGAGGTAGCCACTTGCGAGGCCGCTAGCTGGGGCTCGGCAGAAGTGGACTCAGACCTGGGCTGTTGCTGATGTAGCAATGTGTGGTGCCTACCACTGCAGGTCCTGCATGACGACTGCGTTGGGCAATGTGAAACCATATGTGAACTTCGAAGACAGTTGAAGCAAAGACGTGCTTGTCGCACTGCTGCCTGACGTTCCGAACAAGACTTGGCAAGAAACGTCGGACATCGATATGAGAGGTGCAATGCACTGCAGAAATAGCATGAACCCTTAGTACTGGGGTTTTGCTGTGTAACATTTGCGACTAGAGATTTAGCGCGCAATTCCGAAGACTGATTTGTTTTTGCATGTGACCGCGAGTTCGGACTTGATCTGTGTGGATCACTGCTAGTAATCAAATTAGTTTCTAAAGCTCGACATTGGTTAGCCGCGAATTCTTTCAAATCATTGTATTTGGGCATGCTCACTTCAGCAAACCGCATCTCAAAACGCTTACGAGTAGACGGATCTAGTTTTTCCAAGAGCCAATTGAAAAGAGTAAAATCCCATAAATCGACCTGTGAGTGTTGGTCTAACGCATGCAGATTTTCCGTGAAAGTATTCAACAAGTCGCGGAGTGATTTAGCAGAGTCTGCTATCGCCTTGGGGACATTAGACACAGACTGCCAGTAATAGGTGACCAAAACACGCTCATTTTGGTACCTGTACGCGATATTGTAATTATCAGACGTCAAGGGAAGATGCTTAACTAAAGCCAGTGGTTCCTTAGATAAGGACGCAAACAAGTACTGAAACCTTTCTACATTCGATAATGACGGATTGTCATGTATGAGTGTGTTAAATAATCCATAAAAATTTGCCCAAGATTGCAGATCTCCATTAAACTTTGGCAGATCGATGCGTGGGAGTTTCACGTTGCAGTGAGATTGAGCATGATCGCCGTTAACCGATCTGGACCCTGAAGCTATCGATAAACGATCATCGTTTAAGGATTCGCGAGAAGCCGACTTGGCACCCAAAAATACAGATCTAGTTTCGGTTTCAACATCTTTGTTTAGTAGTAGATGCACACCTTTAATTTCGTTGAATAAGCTGTCAATCTCTACGATGTGGGCAAATAAGGAATCTAACGAATTGCTGTCTGAATCGTTCAAGAGAGTTTGTTCATTTATAGCTTCAAATTTGTTATAAATCTCTAGAGCATTATCATATGCAGCTAGAAATATGTGTTGCTTACTTATGTCATTTCTAGCCTGCTCCGCTAGAACCGCTACCGGTTTTAAGCGTGCAATAGATTGCTTGGCAATTAATGCCGTTTTTTCCATTGCGTATGGCATATTCAAAAACGTGTAGGCAAAGGGCCAGACTAAATAGGAACAAGTTACTGAAAACGAACTCAAATAATTAACTGTATTGTGCAAGATACTTCCTTGAAATACAGTGTTAAATTAGGCAAGCGACGCTAAAATGGCATAAATAAACAGGCTAGATAGCAGCTGCACATATTCGCCTTCAGCTGGGAAAAATCGATAAATTCACAAAAAACGCATGAACGACCCTTGCATCTGTTCGCAGGTAGGCAGAACGCCTAATAAACGAGTTTAGGTCAGACTGTAAAGCACGAGGCGCAACCGCACGTGCATCGAAGGGTTGCCGCTAAATAAATGAAACCGCGTAAATTAGCTTCGAGCGTTCTGAAAATACGCGCACAGTGTTTTATTTCAACCTCGACAGACACAAACAGATTGCAATATATGTATGAACTGTAAACATAGAGCGATTCAAAATCCGGCTCGAAGGACCAAATGAAGGGGGTTGAAGGACCAGCCACCTGTCTGTCTGTCGTCGGGTGAAACAAAACAATGTTGAGTTTAACATCAAATTTAATGAGACGGTTTTAAATACATTCGACATTAATATTGCATCTTTAGCATCCCGGTGGGCGACGGCGCCGTGGCCGGACAGCGGGGGTGGCAGGAACGCTAAAGGTAGGGGTTAGAAATTACGTGGAAATGAGCGGAAGTACGTATTTGTAGCTCGCCTGGAGCGGACCCCTGGGTGGGTGCTGGAGCCGTAGCCCTTTCTGGTTCTTGGAGTTCGTGAGGCGCGGGGCCCGAGGCGTTGCACTGATCGGCACCACTGGTTGTTGTCGTCTGTGTGCTCTTCTCACCCTTGTGTTTTTGAGGGGGGAAAAACGGGGTGGCCTTTTCTGATTGGCGCAGCTGTGTCGCGTGACGTACGGGGAGCTTTATTTGGAGACATGGGTTTTGGAGGCGGGAAAATATTGTAATGAACACGAAACAATACTATTAA
>CALNHX010002921.1:0-76181 GCA_940337035.1 Agriotes lineatus | reverse complement strand
ATTATATAGATGATATCAATATTGTTTTCAGAAAACGAACAACAGCATTTAAAACATTTAGATTTGTGATAGAAATATTAAATAAAAATGGGTTAAAATTGAATTTTTCAAAATGTGAATTTACGCAAGAAAATGTAACTTAAGATACGAAATAAGTAAGAATGGAGTCACTATACATGAGAAACGTCTTGAGGAAATTTAAGAATTTACCTCGTCCAAAGAATTTAAAGAAGTTAAGGTTTTAGATCAGAAGGAGTAAGAAACTATTCGCGTGCGCGACGCCAGCATCGCTACAAAATTAATTTTAGTCAAGTAGCAAACCATATTAATGCCAACTGTAATTACAGTTTTTAATTACAGTTTTTATTGCTTTCACGCAGAACTCTAGTTTCCATAATCTTCGGGACGCAAGGCCCAAGCAAAAACCCGTTTGAATTCTCTCGCTATTTTACCACCTGCTTTTCTGAGAAAATCTACGATTTTATGCGGACCATAAAAGTTAAAAGTTTTGTCGGCATTAGTTCTTCATTAATCGATTGCATTTCTGTGCTCACATACGTGTAACAGTGATAAATCAAGTGAAATTTAACATTAACAGTAAAAATTACAACTTTTTAGTTTTTCGATGTTCAAAAAATAAAGAGCTATCAATATAAAAAACATTTAGTATAATAAGTAATTTTCAGTAAATATAATGTATGATACATACAATAAATGGCCAACATAATAACATTTAAAGGAGTAGTATATATACACAGTGTCTGCCAAAAAGTCGGCATAATATGGGAAAAAATTATTTTTGATTTTCAAAAAAACTTTTTACGTCAATAGTTTGTCCTTGTCTAAAAACCTAATTAGACCCTATCATATATACTGAGTGATTTTTACTTGTTTATAAAATGGAGTGTTTCGAATTGTTAAAATCCGAAAAGTGCTATTTTTCGGAAATTAAGTAAGATTTCAATGAAACTTTTTAGAGTGTGTTATTTTTAGCTAACTAAACCATCTCAAGGCGAGAAAACCCCTAATTTCCTTTAAATTTAACTAAAAATGAATTTTTGAGTTTTTTAAATATTTAAGTATCAAGACTTAAAATAAAAAAATCAAATTTTTTTATGTGAACACTAAAAATTTATAATTGGGAAAAATAATATAAAATGTTACTTTTTAGATTTTTTATTATTTACCGAAAAGTAGTGTTTGCATAATTTTTACGTCTTCTATGCAAGGCACTTTTTAGGAGAAACATTTTTCAATTCTAATCAGTATCTATTTAAATAGCTTCTAGAAACTCTAATCCAGCCCTGTTAATGAATTACTGTTACAAAAATCTTGTAAATGTTCTTTTACAGTTGTCTAAATGAGGAAATTTTTCTTTATCCGATTACAAGTTCTAAAACAAACCTCATTTAGATAACTGTAAAAGAACATTTACAGAATTTTTGTGACAGTAAATCATTAACAGGAAGAGATTAGGGTTTCTTGAAGCCATTTAAATAGATATTAAGTAGAAGTGAAAAATAATTCTCCTAAAAAGCGCGTTGCATAAAAAACGTAAAAATTATGCAAACATACTACTTTTCAGTAAATAATAAAAAATCTGAAGTAATTAACATTTTATATTATTTTTTCCAATTATAAATCTTTCAAGTTTTCACATAAACAAAATTGAATTTTAATATTAAGTCATGATATGTGAAATTTTGAAAAATATTTAACAATTTAAAAATTAATATTTAGCTAAAGTTTAATTAGCTAGAAATAGCATACTCGAAAAAATCTCATTGAAATCTTACTTAATTTCCAAAAAAATAGCACTTTCTGGATTTTGAAAATTTCGAAAAACTTTATTTTCTAAATAAGTAAAAATCACTCGGTATATATGATAGGGGCTAAATAGGTTTTTATGAGCGCACAAATTATTGCCCTAAAAGTTTTTTTTGAAAAATAAAAAAATGTTTTCCAATATTATGCCGAATTTTTGGCGGGCAAGGTATACCGGGTGACAATGAGACTAGAGCCATGCTTATATCTTCTTTATTTATGAATATATTTGATAAAATTTTATACCAAGATACTAGACATAATTTCTGATTGGCCGATAGATATAGTCAAAATGGCTCACTTCCAGTTTTACCGGAAATGATAATAACTTTGATTTTTTAAATAGAACAACCTGTATATTTTAAATTTTTCTGAATTTACGAGTCAAATTACATATAATAGTTTTGTCAAATTTCAATTTTTTTTAACAAAAAAATTATTTTTTAAATTTTCATTTTGTACCATAGAAGGCCTTGACTTGGAAAAATCTATTCTAATTGACTCTAGCAACTCTTAATAATAATAGCTATTTTATCAATAAGGTCAATAACAAACCTTTAATAAATGAATATAGTTTGCTAAACTCGTTTTTTAAGAAAAAGTCACTTTTTTTAAATGGCACCTACTAAGGGCCATCTTGCCATTAGATAGAAAATGCAATTACCAATCTAACGATATGCATTATGCAGTTCTTTATCTTTATCTGAAACTGAAAATTAATTAATCAATTATTTTTTAAAATATTTTTATGTAATAACTAATAATACCTAAGCAAATTTGGCAACACTGTTGTATGTAATTTGAGTCGTAGATTCAGAAAAACACAAAATATACAGGGTATTCCATTTAAAAAATCAAAGTTGGTATAATTTCCGGTAAAACCGGAAGTCAGCCATTTTGACTATATCTATCGGCCAATCAGAAAATATGTATAGTATCTTGGTATAAAATTTTATCCAAATCCATTCATAAATAAAGAAGATATAAGCATGGCCCATGTCTCATTGTCACCCGGTATATGTATTATTGCAAAATATTTCTTATTTTACTAAACATTTTTTATATTACTCGCCCAGTTTCCTGTGTTTTGTCGGTTCGGAATTCTTGTTTACTCTTTAGGTTCTGAAGATTCCGAATCGCTAGCTTAATTTAGGAATACATTATTTTTGGGCTCCCTTTGCTCAACCATTTTCTATTATATTCGAACTACTCCAAACCCAACTTCTCAAATAGGTATACTTTGAAATTTCTTCATAATTATTACACATTTACTGCATCACTTACCTTCCTTTGTTGTATTATGTGAATTAATTATAGTTGTAGTCTAGGACAGTAGGATAGGTCGATTTTTTGTATGTTCAATTGCATCGTAAAGCCCTTGTTTATAAAACTGTTTAAAGTCCATAAAGTTGCACTTTATTGTACTAGTACCATAATGATAATGCAATTTGGAGAGTGAACTGTCACTATCAAGTAAATGTTAGTATAAAACCAAAAAATTACTTTAATAAAAACAATAAATTCGAACATTAACAAGAAACAGTTATTATAAATGAAAAATCAACGATTAATTATTATTATGGTAATGAATATTTACAACACATTTGTTGTTGTCTTAGATGTTCAACATGAAAAATCTGTCAATAGATATTTATTTATTATTTAAGTTAAAAAGCAGCGGAGCATAAATCTTTGCACGCAATTTATGCATAATCCAACTTTATTGACTCATCCTATTTATTAGCCTAGCTCGGCCATACGATAGACTTGTTCAATAAAGTCTTAGATTATTTACTTCTTTCGTAAATAGCTATTTTCGATTTCCATTAGGACACAGTAAAAAACTTGCTTTGCCGGGCTTGTAAAAAAATAATTCTGTTATGTAGTATTTATCTGCGAAGCGGATGTTTTTTCAAAAAAGAAAATCTGGTATGCTTCACGCACACAATTTCCTTTTACAGTGATCTTATAATTAGCCAAAAAATTTAATTTTTAAGCATTTGTCAAAAATTACAAATTCTACAAAAACCGTACAAAATAGGCGTTAGTTGAAGCGACAAATTTTCTCTAAAATTTTAAGCTGAATTCAAAAAAGTAATAATATACCTATTTAAAATAGGAGTTAATAAAAAAGAAAGAAAAAGAAACCAAATAAACTCATTTTAGAGGTATGCAACTCGAAAATCACATATCTCACATCAATACACATTAAAAATGTAACCTTTGAAAAAAATCGTTAGAACCGTTTTTGTAGGAAATTGAAAAAATTGAAAAATCACAAGAGTAAACACCTACTTGCGGTTATTCGATGTTCTTCAAAAGCTTGCGGTCGCGCATCTAGATAGTACACATATGAAGTTTCAACGCCATACCTCTTTTCGATTTTGAGATATTCTGTTCACAGACAGACAGACCAATGAACAAAAATATGTTTTTGAGTTCAGGGGACTCTAAAACGTGAAGATCTGTTGGAAACTCAATTTCGAATTTTTGGGGTGAATCCAATACTTTCTTTATCGTAAAAGGAAGTAAAAATACTAAAAACAGAGTAATTTTTGTTTAAAAAAGTGCAAAGTAGTCAAAGTAGATAAAATACTGTATGATACCTCGTTTATATGGCATTTTCTCGCACTTACTCCTTTAGGGCACTCTTCGCTCCGCTCGTCGTACCCTAAACCCGTGCGTGCTACAAAATGCTTCTTATAAAACTTGTATCATAATATATGTACTATTGCGCAACCGTGCTGAAAAGTTTACCGCTTTGTTGAGTTTCGCTTGTAGCCCGCGGACTCTCGCTGCAATTTACGTGTGCGCTCACAAAAGTACTCATATTTCTTTCCGCTCGTAATACATAACATCGTTTTACACGTTGCACTACCCCTAATAAAGTAATAAATATCGATCGTCTACCTACGCCCGTCTGCTACTCATTTCTAGAATTTTCTGTCTGGTTTGTTTATTGAATTATGCAACTTTAGTGGCGACATCTACAAGAGAAGCTTTCAACTACAAAATACATCTGTATTACCGGCTTTTTAAATTAACCCATATAATAAATGGCGGCAAATTTGAAATCCTGCAATATCTTTGGTCAAGCTGCAATTGTAGTGGAAATTTAAATAATAATAAACATGCACGGTTATGTATTGATTTTTACTTGTATTTTATTATGACATAGTTTTCTTTTTTCGATAATTTTTTTTAATAATTTTTTTTTAAATTTTCGTTTAAATTTTATTTTAGCGGTTTTAAAGGGATTTCAGATTTATGTCTGTACGCCAAATTTCGCTCGCATATCTTCTTTCGTCTCCGAGTATAGCTTGGCCAAACTTTGAAGACTACTGATCTACCACCTTAAGAGGGTTATTAGGCGTTTTCAATGATTATAAAAGGTTCATAAATAACTACTCAGAGTTGACGTTACCTTTGGTACAATTATTAAGAAAGGATGTTAAATGGATATGGAACGAAGAACAAGAAAAATCATTGAATACAATCAAACAGAGGTTTCATGAATGATTATTGTTAAAATATCCGAACTTTAAAGAAAAGTTTGTACTTCGTACGGACGCTTCCGATCAAGCAATTGCAGCTGAGTTAATAAATGAGAGAGATGAACGAATAAGAGGAAGATTCCATATATCAATGATTTATCCATACATTACATAAATAAGATATCATTATTGTAAAGGTTGTTGTTTGTTTAACAAGTTAAAATGTTGCTATGAAAATAAAAAGATTTTTAATTATTATGAAGTTATGTTAAATGATATTAGGAATGGTTATTGACCGTTTTTATTAAAAGAGAAATTAAGAAAAAAATTTAAAATAAATGTAGATTATTTTGAATGTTTTTATTAATTGAGGAATATGTTATGATACGTAAAGGTCAGTTTTTGAATAAAAATCAAAGTAAATATAAAATTGGGAGATTAATACAATCAACTTACAAAAGTTTTACAAAAAGATTGTTGGTTTATTTGAAAATAAGTAATTGAAGTTTAATTTGATACAATTTACAATTTATTTTGAAAAGTAATAGCAATTGAGTATTGTACTATGGTGTTGAAAGTTAATAAGGAAATTTAAGCTAATGTTACATGTGACAAACATGCTTTCTATTAGAAAATTAGAACATAGTAGGTAGAAATCATATTATTTAATTTTAAAGAGTGTATGAATAATTGTAACTAGCATAAAGGGAGGATTTTGTTTGGGATTATTGTCAAAATAACAAGAAAAAAATATAGACGTATTTTGAAAATATTCTTTCGAATTTAATAAAAAAATGAAAATTTTACCTTAATTTATATTGATTATTTGGTATAATACAATAGACAAGGCTTTAACAAATCTGCGAGGTGAAGAAAAAAAAGGTTGAAATATAAATATGATATAGTGCAAGTATACAGTTATGGAAGAGATTATGGAATATGGTTTAACTAGATACGAGTAAGAAGAAAATAATAATATTTAAATGGAATTGGATTATTTAATGACTACAATGAATAATAAATTACATTAATTACTGGATTTGGTGATTGTACGGA
This sequence comes from Agriotes lineatus, assembly GCA_940337035.1. NCBI lineage: Eukaryota > Metazoa > Arthropoda > Insecta > Coleoptera > Elateridae > Agriotes > Agriotes lineatus. The sequence continues at coordinate 69,807 of CALNHX010002921.1, read as the reverse complement.
GTACGTGTCGATCATTTGACAGGAGTTGCTGGTGAAACTACTTGATTTGGACGATTATATTTGGTTGCTGACTACAGAGTAGGAGCTGGGGAAAATAGAAGATTAGCTTGGGATCATCTGTAAGAGTGAACTTGCTAGGAAGCTGCTGGGTTGACAGTAACGTGGGTGCAAGGAACAGGAACATTTCTGCAAGCAGCCAGGGTTTTGACAGGTTGGAGGTTGTTTGACGGTTGGCAGAGCATCGTGGCTGATCTGTCGAGGATCTGAGCTGAGAACGTCAGGAACAGTGGTGTTTTGAGGTGCCTAGTAGTGAAAGTACGAGGAATTCAGGTTGGTCTTAATTAGTCCTATAGAAGCATATTGAATAAAAGACAATTAAAAGAGTGAAATAAATATAATAAAGTACTTACCTTAATGAATTGAGTCAATTACATGTGAGTAGAAAGAATATTTTTTATTTTTGGTTTGATTATTGTTGGATCATTGTTTAAAATACAAGCTAACAGTTAGTGTCAGTTCATATTCAAAAGTCATTATAAAGTTAAAATTTCAAATATCAGACTACTAGATTAGCGTACCACCCTTGAAGAGTCTCAATGCAACACATTTATTTAAAAGAATAGAATTTAAAATTCAAATTAAATCAATAAATTTGAAAGAAAATAGTAGAGCTAATATTACGTAATTAAATAGGCGTCTCAACGTATAGGCCACTACAATATATTTTTTTAATCAGATATTTTGCATGGTAGATTTAGACTTCTTGTAATATCCCTCTGTGAAATTTCCAGCAACTATTCACTTCTATAGCGTGTTTGAAATAAGGCTAGGAATCATATTCGAATATCCGACCATGTAAAATTCGAATAAGTAGAAATTTAATATTTAAAATATTTTAATTATTCGAATATCTTATGTATTCGAATACTCAATGAATTGTTGCACATGCAAAACTGCAAACTAATGTAATTTGAGCATTGTTTGATTATATCTAAGTATCTATATAGGCATTTTTTTATTGTCAAGTTTTGTCCGATTTTGTGTTTAAACATTTAATATTTTTAATACAATATTGGCATTACTTGTGCACAATCCATTTATGCTTTTTAACATTTGTATTGAATTTGAATTAGTCAGATAATTAGTTGAACATTCCAATAGTTGACTAATTCGAATTATTCAACTATTCGAATAAATATCTTAAGTAACTATTCGAATAGAAAAATCCAAATAAGTCCCAGCACTAGTTTGAACATTCCGGGATGACCAAAAATGCTATAAAATAAAGGGTTTGAGATACTTTGTTAATAAATCTGAAATCATTTATCATTTAAAGGTGTTAAGTCTCTGTGCCCACATGCAAAAAGTATTTTCCTTGTACTGAGCTGGTTTTGTAAAATTAATTCTAAACCAGTTTATAGGTAGGTATTGTCAGTGATACCGTATTTAGATTGTAAGGAAAAATGATAATACAAGTTCAATTGTATAATATGAGACTTGAATTATGTTGAATTTCTTTGGTTAGCTTTGTTTAATGTTCATTTTTATAAAATTAATACAAGTCGATAACTAAAGAATGACATTAATTTAAGAAATAAAATATTATTAAATTTATATTTGTGGAAATTTTACTAACGTACATTATTTAATATAAAAGAAGTTACTATGCAATTGAATAACTAAGCTGGGTTCTAGGAGATTTGTAAGAAATTGCATGAAAAACATCATAAAGTTTATAGGATTGGGCTAGAAGGAATCTTGGTGAACAGCACGTAGCAGGCGAAAAGCATAAATCATAGACAGTGCCACAAGGAACTGGCCGCTCCAGCTGCAGGCTCAAGTGCACGAAAACATGAACTCAAACCTCTCTACCGCCGCGCGTTGACACATGTAAAAATAGGTAGGTATATCACGGCCTAGAACTAACGTAAATTTATAATCCACGGAAAGAAGAGAATTCCGGCCATCAAATGCCCGCAAGCCCGGGATTAAAAAGAATTTCCTAAACAAACACGTCCCCGGCAAAGCACCACGAAGACAGGCCCAAACGCCTGGCCACAGAGGCAAAAATCGCTTCAAAGCGGCCGACCGCTGCTCGAGCTAACAAAATAGCAAGCGACGAGACATTTCACAGGCATCTGCAAATTACAGAACACCAAAAATTAAACCGGCGCGTTCTCCTAGTCGCACTAAAATACATTTAATTACCGCCGAAGCGATTAACAAATCCCTAAGTATCACATATCAAAAGATAAGCAATTAAATAGGGAATTAGATGAAAACCGCAGATTGTCTGGAGGCAAGCAAGCACGGCAGGCGCCGCCAAAATCCACCCGCCCAGCGAGTGCCAATACATGTCGCGTTCGCCTGTGTTAAATTAAAATAACAAGATTAATTATAGCAGAAGCAATTTGTAAACCCCCACATATCGCATATCAAAAGGTGCGCAATTAAATAGGGAATAAGATAAAGATGTCTATTTTTCTGACACAAGAACGGCCGTCAAACGCGGCTTAATGAAAGATTAGCCATTGTAGCACTGGGTTTAGCAAGATTACAATATCACACACGGGCAAATTTTACCAAACTATGGCAAGTTGCATATCAAAATGCGCTTCTTTTTGAAAGCAAGTGACTGCTCAAATTAAACTACTAATTAAAAACGCGGAAATACTAAGGCAGCAATTAAAGAAAAACAGAAAAGCAACGCAAAGCCCCCACCTAAGCGACCAATGGGAGCGCTGGAAATGGCCAACAAAGGACAGCTCCCTTTATAAACGCGGGCGATTTCCAGAGAGAATCATTCGTTCCTCATCCAGTCTTCTCTCGAGTCACGAAATTTCACTACTGCTCTGACACGCACCTCTTTGTGCGGACTAGAGGCCAACAGTCAGCTGGACTTACAAAAATTCCACTACTGCTCTGACACGCACCCTCTAGTGCACAGAGGCCGAGAACCCCCATCTCACCAGAGATGACGTGAGCATTCGGCACCGACCTTTTCCTTCGCCTGCGCTTACGGTAATCACCCCGTCGCAGCCGTTGTTAGGATTTCCGTTGTTTGCAGGTTGCAGGCTTTGTTTGACCAGCTGTTCGGGCCGTCTCCGCCGACCACCCCGAAGTCAGCTCTAAAGCAGAGAGCCCGCCAGTGCCGCCTGCCACCCTCACCTCCTGGGCGTCGCTATATTGGGAGCCGCCGAGCAGAGGAAGCCGCCGCCCCCGGACGCCCGACTTCGCCAACACGCCTGGCGCCTTGCTCGCTTACGACGCCGACACCCCTGATAGTGCCCTGCGTCTGGCGCCAGTTCCCCGCAACCGCAGCACCTGCCGCTCCCGCCGACTGGAGTTGGAGCTACAGCTCCATTTGGACCCTGTCGAGGAGGAAGACTTCGAAAGGCTGTGGGAAAACTTATTGGCAATTACATCACGGCGCGTCCATCATTACGCAACAGTTTTAATAAGTTTGTGAGTTTTTGTGAAGTTGAAGATGGAATCTGAAGATAATTGCACCCCGTCTGAAGTATTTGAACTGGCCCAGACAGCAACCAATAAGTTGTTGCCGGCCAAATCGCGCGGCCTTTATAAACGGCGGTACGACTTCATCAAATGATGTGAATTGAAAAAAATCACAAAATATTTCAATTATTTAACCATCTTGTCGTTTATTTAGGACCGCAGAAAAAAATTTGTATGTATTTCGAGTGTAGAGCCATTTTGGTATTCGATTGCTTTTCGCGTCTCGCTACCGCTCGGCACGAAACTTGCATCTTCATGCCAAAATGGCTCTCTTTACACACTAAATACATGAATATCTATTTACGTACAACTAACCATTCAGTAAATAATAGTCTGTTAAGTTATGCAGGCGTGGTTTTTTACATTGTTCTCCAGTAGGCCTACTCCACGTTTTTCCTTGTTTTAACTACGTTTTACAGCTCGTCCTCGTTCTCATACTCCCTCCTCTCTCTCTTCGTTCTATTTTCTCTGTTCGTTATCTTCTTCCTCTCCATTTTCTTTTGCTTCTGTAATATTTTCTGTGATGAGATCAACAAAATTAATCTCATTATATTCTTTATCTTGAATATTTTCTGTTGAGTCTTCAATAGCACTATCGACATTCGCGTTGAGACATGACTGACCCTGACAATCGCCACAAACTATTGAACAGGACAGCCCAAATGTTCTGCACCCGCAATTTGTGTTACATCCTTTAATGCAATTTTAAAAGATGGTGTTTAGAAGTACTTCTGGCTCAGCTGACAATAGTGTCTTAATGGGCTCCAACATATCATTATTGATCGTCCACCCCCACTGTTCAGGATTTAAATCATTACCGAGACCATTCTGTACCTGATAATTCACTCGGCTCAGATATTGGTAAGCAGCTGCTACCGTAGGTGAAAGTGACGACAATTTCACAGCGATGTTAATTCTTATTAATTTCGCGAATATTATGTATCGATAGTTATCAATGGATACTGTGGTGTATTTTGGCAGCAGCTAAAGTCTGCTTTTTGTAATCCGCTATCGCGGAGTGCAGGCCTTCGCAGCACGATTGCCTTCAATACTCTCATTCCAATTTGTAACGGCATAGAATAAACATATACTCGCATACGTTGACTTTAATTACATATTAGTGCAATACACTACAAAGTGGCGACGAGGTATTTTTGCGATTTAAAGTCGTTAGCAAACCATACAGTGCAAGTTTCTGTAATTTTGTGAATTGGTCCACGCTCGCGCAACATGTCCACGGATACCGGCAAAATAGGACATTTGCGAGAATTTTGCTTAAACAATTCGGACTGGACAATTTTTAGAGCCCGTTTAGAAAACTACTTCAGTGCAAATGGCATTAAAGCCGATGGCGAGGATGCAAACAAAAGGCGAAGTATATTGTTAAATATTCTAGACGAGGCGGCGTACAAACTGGTTTTCGACTTAGTAAGTCCAACCAAGCCAGAAGAGAAAACATACAAGCAGTTAGTGGATATCCTAAACAGTCATTTCAAGCCACAGCAGAGTGCATTTGCAGCTCGCTTCAGATTTTATTCAGCGATGAAGGAACCCGACGAGACGGCTAATCAGTGGGCCGCACGCATTCGAGGATTAGCAGTTGGCTGTGAGTTTGGAGAAGAGCTCAAGGTGTGCCTTCGTGACCGATTCGTTTTTGGATTCAATAAGGGGCCAGTTTTGGACCGACTTATGGAGGAAAAGGTGACGGAAGATTTTGAAAGAATGGTAACTTTAGCAGCGACCAAAATGGCGGCTCAGGAAATGCAAGCAATAATTATCAAAGAGGAGCCCGTGAATTTTCTAAGGAAAACCAGCAATTACCAGAGCGCAGGACCTAGCGGAGCAAGACCAAGGCGCGCACCACGTCATCAGCCGAAATATCTCAGCAAGGGCGTCCCAAACTGCGAAGTTTGTGGCAGGGACAATCATACGAAAGATAAGTGTTTTTACAAAAATGCGATTTGTTTACTATGTCAGAAAGCCGGTCACATCGCGGCAGTTTGTAAATATGAAAACTTTTCAGACCATCCAAAACAGGATTCTAGTAAATACACTGCTCGCAATGTGACTGGTCACCATTACATTGAAGCAGATGGTGAAAAGGAGGATCTTTGTTTGTATAATGTCTCTGATAGTACAATATCGAAAGAACCTTTCACTATTTCTGTTACAGTGGAAAATGTAGAACTGGAATTTCAAATTGATTCTGGTAGTGGTATCTCTTGTTTTTCTCACGATTTATATCGTCAGCATTTTAGTAATATTCCCTTGCAATCTTCCGATAAATGTTTTTTATTCTATAATGGTATTAAAGTTAAACCTGTGGGAGTTATGCAATCAAAAATAATTTTTCTAGATAATTTAAAATATTTAGATTTTTATGTCATGGAAAATGGGGGGCCTCCTATAGTTGGTCGGGATTTTTTGACTCTATATAATATTGGATTTTCTAATGTTAACTATATACATACTGCTCAAGATAAATTAGGCGAGTTAATTAAACAGTTTCATGAAGTTTTTTCGCCTGGACTGGGGCATTTTAATAAGGGAGTTGCAAAAATAAATTTGAAAAACCCAAATGTTGCTCCTAAATTTGTAAAAGCTCGACCAATACCATTCGCAATTAAAAATCAAGTTGAGGATGAAATTAATAGATTATTGTCTCTAGGTATCATTTCTCCTGTGAACTACAGTGCGTGGGCGACCCCAGTTGTACCCGTTTTCAAAAAAAACGGCCAAGTTCGACTTTGTGGAGATTTCAAAATTACGGTCAACCCAGAAGTAGAAGTAGACCAGTACCCTTTGCCGAGAATTGAAGAGCTTTTTAGCAGTCTTGAAGGAGGATCAGAATTTTCAAAGCTGGACCTGTCGCAAGCTTTTCAACAAATAGAGGTGGATGATGCGAGCAAGGAGCTACTAACCATATCTACGCACAAGGGTCTATTTAGGTATAATCGTTTAACATTTGGGGTTGCTTGTGCCCCTGCGAAATTTCAAAAAATTATGGATTCGGTGTTGAGTAGCTTATCGGGTATTGCAGTATTTCAAGATGATATACTGGTAACAGGAATAGATCAAGACGAGCATTTAAAAAAGCTAAAAAAGGTTTTATCTATTTTAAAAGATGCGGGTTTAAAGGTTAATTTAGAAAAATGTAAGTTTTTCCAAGAGAAAGTGGAATATATAGGTTTTGTTATTGATAAAGAGGGCTTACATCCCTCCAAAGAGAAATCAAAGGCTATAGAGTTAGCACCGGAGCCTAAGAATGTTACTGAGCTAAAATCATTTCTCGGTACCATAAATTATTATGGTCGATTTATAAAAAATATGTCTACGATTCTAAGTCCTTTATATAATTTATTAAAATTGAATAGTACATGGAATTGGACAAAAAATTGTAGTTTAGCGTTTAAAACAGTTAAAGATATTTTAGCGTCCACAAGCGTTTTAGTTCATTTTAATCCTAAATTAGAGTTGAGGTTAACAGTAGATGCTAGTTCTGTGGGCATAGGTGCCGTTTTAAGCCATATATTTCCGTCAGGGATAGAAAAACCAATTGCGTTTGCTTCAAGAACGCTTTCTAAAGCAGAGACTAATTACTCTCAAATAGAAAAGGAAGGTTTGTCAATAATATATGGGGTAACTAAGTTTAACCAGTACTTGTATGGTAAACACTTTGTTCTGGTGACCGACCACAAACCTCTCTTATCTATATTCAGTCCTAGCAAGTCCATACCTCAATTTGCTGCTAATAGACTGAGAAGGTGGGCAGTCATTTTGTCTGGATATAGTTACACTATTGAGTACGTAAAATCTTCAAATAACAGGGCAGATTGGCTCTCACGTCTACCAGTAAAAATGAAGGTTGCCGATGAAAGTTTCGCAGAAGTAGATTATTGTTACTTTTTTACTCATAATTCTGATGTGAAATTAAATTTTGATAATGTTAAATTAGCAACATTAAATGATCCTGTGTTAACTACTGTGAAAAATTTCATAAACAATGGTTGGCCAGAAAAAATAGATAAGGTGGAGTTGAAGCCATATTTTGCTAAACGATTTGATTTTTTTGTAAAACACGACTGTGTAATGTGGAACCACAGGTTGGTAATTCCGCTTAGTTTACAAGCCGACATTTTAGCTCAACTACATTCTACGCATTTGGGAGTGGTGAAAATGAAAAATTTAGCTCGAGGTTACTTTTGGTTTCCGAAGTTAGATGGCGAAATCGAAAATATGGTTAAAAATTGTGATGCTTGCAATTTACATGGAAGTAATCCTCCAAGAGCTGTAATTTCACCTTGGCCACTGCCAAATGAGCCCTGGGAGCGTATTCACATCGATTTCTGTGAATTGAAAAGTAGTTTTTTTCTAATTGTCGTGGACGCCTACACTAAATGGTTAGAAGTGTTTGAAATGAGAAGCATTAAGTCAACCTCAACTATTCAAGCACTTAGAACCTTATTTGCTCGTTTTGGTCTACCGCGTGTTATAGTATCGGATAATGGAAAATCGTTAGTGTCTCAAGAATTTAGAATTTTTCTAGAGTCAAATAATATTAATCATATTACTAGCCCTCCGTATCATCCATCATCAAATGGAGCCGCTGAGAATTCTGTCAAGACAGTAAAAAATTCTTTAAAAAAGGCTTTGTTTTCTAATACAGGGTGTACCAATCATTTGGCGCTGTGTAGATTCTTATTCGATTACAGAAACACTCCACACAGTACGACAGGGGTTAGCCCCGCTATTTTAATGTTTGGACGTTCTTTACGGACACGATTTTCTACCTTGTTGCCTCCTACGCAAAATTGTAAACGTTCTAATGACATCGAACGTCAAGAAGTTAGAAGGCGGGTAGAAAATCAACAAAAAAGGCAAATTGTAAACAGTAGAGGGAAAGATAATGTGCAATTTAATGTAGGCAATGCAGTTTTAGTTAAAGACTATAGAGTAGTTAATAAGCCAACATTTATTAGGGCAAAGATTGTAAAAAAAATAGGTAGGCGTACATATTTGGTAGATGTACCAGAGTTGCAAAGAACATGGAAAAGACACAAATCAAATTAAAAAGTTATCAGATACTTATGCGTCATCTCTTATTCCTGTTTGTAACAATGATGCCGCAACTGTCATTGAAGTCAACGATAACAATGATATAGTGTCTAGTAAGGAGTACGTACCGGATAGAGATAGAGAAAAAAGCAGTTTACAACTAACTCAAAAGTGTGAAAATTTGAGTGAAAGGCCTAAAAGGCAAGTTAAACCAGTAGACAGGTTAGCTTATGTGTAAGTAGAAGATTTAAATTTAGTGTTACGTTATAAGGTATATATTAAGCACAACTTAAGATAATTACTGTAACTGATTGTTATAATTTTGTGGGAAGGATATTGTGGTGTATTTTGGCAGCAGCTAAAGTCTGCTTTTTGTAATCCGCTATCGCGGAGTGCAGGCCTTCGCAGCACGATTGCCTTAAATACTTGCATTCCAATTTGTAACGGCATTGAATAAACATATACTCGCATACGTTGACTTTAATTAAATATTAGTGCAATACACTACAACTTTTTAACAGCAAAAATACTGATAAGGATGGGTCAAACAAAATTTAGTTCCAGCGGTCAAAAATTTGCCTGGCAAAAGTGTGGTAATAATGGATAATGGTATGGTACCAATCCGTCCTTAAAGAAAAAAACCAACCCTATCATCAAATAAAAATGCGTTAATACAATTTTATTTGAAAATAATATATCGTTTAACGAAAGAAAAACTAAAGATTCTTTTTGGCAAGTATCTAACCACTTTTGCAGCAAACTGGATGTTATTGATGATTTGCTTTGACAGAATAATATGCAAGTGTTATGACTTGCCCTGTATCATTGCTACCACACAATGCAATAGAACTAGTTTGGGCTCATTGCATCAATGATGCAACCGTTCGTTTTCAAGATAAAAATCGTGTCGGTACCATGTGGCAAACTGCTTTGTTAAACTGTAGAGAGGAAGTATGAAGCAACTGTATAAACCACGTTGAAGAATTAATTGAAAAAGACTGGCAGATCCAAATGGGTAATTCCTCATTTCAAGATATTCCTCCTTTACTCTACGTCTTACTATCGAGAGATCCAAAAAAAAAACTGTTCCACAGCGGGCTGTGGAAATTCAACGTATGAATAATATGTTGGTGACACTGTACGTCAATGTCAAATTCGAAGTTATCAGGTTAGGTTTTCCGTCAGTTATGACATAGAGTGATGTAAAACCTAACCTGCTAACCTCGAATTTGACATAGACTTACAGTGCCACCAACATATTAGTCAAAAGTTGAATTTCCACAGCCCGCTGAGGAACAGTTTTTTTTTTTATCTCTTGATATATCTTTAACTTCGATTTCACTTAATAGCTCATGATTCATCTTATTCCTGTACTCTCCTTCTGATGTTTGAACTGGACCAGTATTAACCTTAAAAACTTTCTTTCCATTATTCTTAGGTCATTTTCCTCTTTCTTGGTTAATGTTATTATCTCAGCAGCATAAGTTATTATTGTTTTTATTAAGGTTTTATAAATTCTAATTTTATCCCTTTATTAATTTTTTTTGTTTTTCAATATGTATCTCAGGACATAGTCTTTTTTCAACATGACTCGGAGCAGGCTATGACTTCTAGTATTTTTTTACATGGTACTAACCCAACCTTAAAAATATCACTAATGTCACTTTTGACAGCTGTTTGTACACTGCAATATTAATTTACATTACAAGAACAGAAAGTAGCGTTTTGCAAGTCGAACCAAGTAGGCTTCCAGGCATTGGCGTAACTAGCAGGGGGGCCAGGGCCTCCCCAAAGTGCTGTGTGAAAAATAGAAGTTAAATCAATTTAAAAATCTGCTTTTTTTATTAACCCATTTAAACTAAGGGGTTGGTTATCGACCCTCACACATTCTTACATTTTGTGGTTTTATTACCTTTTTTGGCTTAAAAACATTATAGTATAAATATCATATGTTGGACGGATGATTCTAATGAATAATAATATACAAGAGCAAACGTTATTGGTTAGCTAATAATTACTTTGAAAACACTGCTTTCGTCTGAATATTTTTTAAGTTAAATTTACACCATTTTTGTTAGTTTCTCTCAAGTTTTCTACAAATAAAGGATCAATTTATGTGCACAGAAAAATACAATTGCAATTATTTCATATGTGGGTAAGTAAAGGAGTTGAAAACTTGACTGCATCGGTAACTACTCCCTGGGCACATACAGCTAGCTGCCTATTATAGGCTCGTACAGTTCAGACTTAAGGTGACTTGCTATTTAGATGTTTGCCTTGCCTAAAGAGTTGAATTTATAGCTGTAAAGAGTACGATCCAGAATTTTATGTTTAATAGTGTTTTATGTACGGCAAAGAACATTTTGTGGTTCTTGAAAAATCCACAGTTGCTAGCCCAAGATAGAATAAAAACATATCACAATAACAATTAAGAGCATACTGATATTTTCAAGAAAGTATATGTTTCGAGGATACGGAGAAAAAATAAAAATTGTGGCTCAAAATCGTGCAAATGGAAACCAAGTGATGTTGATCCTGAAATAATATTTTTTACTGTCAACCTCATTGAGTTGCAAGAGGTAATTTATACATTTTTATGTTGTTTATGAACCGAGAAATAATTATTGATATGCTCCTTAGACATGTAGTATTACGAGAGTAGGTAGCACCCATAATTTCTGCAAATCAATAGATCAAGTGCACCATGGAAATGTAACTTGCCATAAACAAATGTTTGTTGTTTTCTAGTTTAACAGTTCAAATTTAGTTACTATACAGTTAGTTTTGAAATAAGTGTTGTGCATCAAAAGTGAACATAAAGGGAGACAATTTTAGAGCCATGATTTACTATGACTTTAAAAGTTCCCTATCTCTGAAAGATAGATGACTTCGTGCTGCTTTTGGTGGCCAAGCGTATATTTCTGGTTTAATGAATTTAAATTTAACGAGTTTCAGTCAGCGACGACTTTTGCGAAGGACAAATTTCAGCAGTTAGTGATACGAACGTAGACGCTGTGCGAAGAATGCTCCAGTAGGACAATCGAGTCACTTATTAAAGCATCTTAGACATTGGCATGACTGCAATACACAAGATTTTACATACTCATTTGGGTGTAAGAAAAGTCTGTCTTGGGTGGATACCACACAGTTTAACAGACACACAGAAACACAACAACAGCATGTGGAACAGTATAAGAAATATGATGAAGGTAAATCTAAAGCAGTTTACATCATAACTGGTGACGAAAGCTGGATATATGCATTTAAACCCGAATCTAAGCGGCAGTCAGCACAATGGATGTTTCCAACAAATCCTAATCCAGTTAAAGTGAAGCAATCTTGAAGAGTTGGTAAGAAAATAATTGCTTGTTTCCTTTCAAAATCAGGACCTATCACAACTTTCGTGCTTAAAAATAAACGTAGGGTTACTGCAGAATGGTACACAACTATATGCCTGCCAGACGTTATTCAAAAAGCTCGACTTATGGCACCCAAGGGGTGAGATCGTTCTGCACCATGACAATGCTTCTAACGTATGAACAAAAGTTTTGAGAAAAAGTTTGATTATGTATATTTAATTCAAATTAAATATTATTCTAAAAACGCTTAAAATATGCTGATCTTACATCCAAGATAATATTAATAACAGCACTATATAATGGCAAGCGTTCCATTATTTTCAATGGTCTGCAATTTTGTCATCACATGTCGCATAAGCTGTTGGACCGAATTTACATCAATTTTATAACCTTATAATCCTTGATGTGTCTTGCCTGAAGAATATTGGGTGGGTTGTCATGTTTTGGTATAAATGGAACATTGTGCTGATTCAGTCAATCTCTCGTGGTTCTCACATAATGGCAAAAAGCCAACTCTGGCCAAAATATTATTTCATTAGCAGCATGTGTATTTTGGGCACTTACGTCTCTTTTGAGAGTTTAAAGGATTACGATGCAATTCCCCATAGACAATCATGTATAAAATATGAAAATGTCGACAATACATGCAGACATCTTTTAGAGCCTTTACTTTCAGGCAAACTTACACAAGGAATTCCTTGTTCGCATTCTATTATAGTTCGATAAATTATTGAAACTAACACATATTGGTCTCTGAAGATGTTGACAATATCGCTCTTAGGCATTCGCCCAACCAATTGATAGTCGTTCAGATTTCAAGTTTGTAAGACATTTTGATCAATGTAATTGCAAAATTTGTATTATTATCATAAATTCTGATATCCATAGATTTTTTGTTTCCAATAGCAACTTCATAATGCATCGTTTAATAATATTTCTCTAGCTTCAAAAAAATTCTCAAAACTTTTGTTACATACGTTAGTCATGCCGCACATCAACTGAAATAATTTTCAAAGACTTTTGAGTTAAAATTGCTAAGTTATCCCCCATTCAGTTACGACCTAACACCTTCCGATTACTTTCTAGTTCCTCCATTAAACGATAAAATGCGTGGTGTGCGATTTGGAACTCCCGAAGATGCTGGGGAAAGCTTCAAAAACCTTGTTTCTCGAGTGACTCAAAAATTGTGGAATTTATGTTTTGAAAATTGGTTTTACCGAATGCGTAAATGTTGAGTTTAAGGGGGAATATTTTGAGAAAATAATAAAAACAAATTTTGGTTACTAAAAACTTTGTTTTATTAGACTGCAGAAATTTACGGGACTGCCTCGTATAACGGCATCAAAGAACACGTACGTAAATTCATGTCTTCATATAGTCCAAGAGCCAGCAACGGGTTTGCTTACAGTATTTTTAACAAGCGTGTAACTGTTGTGGAAGGTTTCTTTGAATATACTGAGAAGGGAACTCGAAGTCTGGCAAGCCTGTAGTGGTGGTTTTGGCCGCCTTGCGTCCTTGAAGGATGGAAAAAAATAATAAGAAATAAGTATAATAACAAGTCTGGCTCTTTGCTATGTTAAAGTAATCATATCTTATGTAAGTAAAAAGTTTGACAGACGCTTTCGCAGGTGGTAAGTTTACCCCAGATTCACATAAAGTTGCATAATAAACTTAACCATTTACTGTAAAATATCGAGAGATCTAAAAAAACGAATCCTCAGCGGGCTGTGGAAATTCAAACTTGTGAATAATAAGTTGGTGGCACTGTAAGTCCGTCAAATTTGTGGTTACCAGGTTAGGTTTTCTGTCAGTTTTGAGAGAAACTGACGCAAAACCTAACCTGCTAACCTCGAATTTGACATAGACTTACAGTGTTACCAACATATTATTCCTAGGTTTTGTGTCAGTTTTGACACATTATTTTTTTCCGCTCTTTAAGGACGCAAGGGGGCTAAAACCACCACCGCAGGCTTGCCAGACTACGGGTTTCCTTCTCAGTATATTCAAAGGGACCTTCCATAACAGTTACAGACTTGTTAAAAATACTGTAAGAAATCCGTTGCTGGCTCTTGGACTATAGGTATACATAGGTATTGACGGTGGTTGATTGGGGGGCCTGGCCCTCCCCAGCCAAAAATTCTAGCTACGCCAATGCTTCCAGGGCTATAGCCTGCGACTCGCCCTGGAAGCTTGGGAAGACCTGCAAAACATTTTCCGGTCATGTATCTATTTTTACGATAGACCAGAAAATATGCAGGTCTCTCCAAGCTTGCAGGGCGAGCCGCAGGCGAGCCCTGGAATCTACTTGGTTCGACCTGCAAAACACTACAATCCGGTCTTGTAACATAAATTACTATTACAAAATCTGAGTTGATACTGTAAAACAGTGTGATTTTTTAAAAACTCAATTGCAGCAGGCTCTGGATAGCCTGAATCAGTTAGCAATACTGAAATGTATTGTTGGTGGCACTGTAAGTCTATGTCGAATTCGAAGTTAGCAGGTTAGGTTTTGCGTCAGTATGTGTCAAATCTGACGCAAAACCTAACCTGCTAACCTCGAATTTGACATAGACTTACAGCACAGAATAATATGGCCTCTCTGTGTCAGCGTTTTAGATGTCAGCATACTCCATTTTTGTGACTTTGAAATTGTCCGCCATGATCCTAGTGGTGTGCAGAGGCGGGAAATTAAAAATTATGCCCCTAAATTTTAAACTGAAGAGGAATAATCGGTATGTTTAAAGTCCACGCAATTTATATGGAAATGCACAACACACCATGTGCCACCAATTGAGTTTTTAAAAAATCACTCGGTATTAGTTGACTTATCGAAACAATAACTCAAACTTGTTTCCGTAGTAACAAAGGCATCAGGGACCGGCAAAAGCTTTTACCAATCCCTAATGCCCGTTTTCCGATCTTGACCGGCAAAACGTTACTTTCTGCTGAAAAAATTGTCCAGAAACTGCATATTTTCTGGTGGGTCGTAAAAAAATGCCAAAAAAGCTAACAAACGAAACTAAATAAGTGATTCTTTGTTGCTTTCGCAAGTTTAAAGACAACTTTTTGAAAATAAGTGAAAAATTTAGCTCCTAGTTACCTTGCTAACTTCATTTGTGACCAACATCAGGACCTGGTTTACCTTTTAAAAACATGTATGGTCATGGCCTGCTCTGAGTCATTTTGAAAAAAGATAGACTATACCATTGCCAATAATTGCCAATGAAACCATCGTGTAACCTGCGGTTCAACAGCACGTTGAATACTGCTAGATTAACATATTTCTTAATTTCATTAACTGTTACAATAACACCATAAATATAAATTTCGTGATATAAAAAACTAATAAATAGTTAACTGCAATGTTACTTTTGTATGGTCGTAGGATAAATTGTGTACATAACTCGCTAGAAAGTGTCTTTCATGCTGACTCATTCCAAATTTGTCACCTTCCACACTCGTTATGTAATATACTTTTGCATTAAAGAACTCTACTCAATCATGGCCAGCTTTACCCCAGTTTCAATTGAAATTTTGAAAGTTAGGTTAGGTTGGAGCTACTTCCGGTGTATTCCAGTCAAAGCTATTGTTATAGATTCTCTATACTACTTTGATAATGTACTTTTTCCCAACCTTTTGCGGTTAATGGTTTTCCACAAAAATTGCTGGTAAGGGTGATCTGCCACGCCCTGTATATTATATATATTGATATTTCCTTCTATATTCATAATACAATAAAATAAAACATAGACTACCTTTATGGTTATTCTAGGATGTGGATTTGGATTTTCAATATCCAAACTTTTCTTCTTCCGCTTCCGTTTATGTTCTTTCGAAGGCCGAAGCGCATCAGGGGAGTACCTCGAGCGATGCTTCTCCCTCCTTCGTTTCTTGCCAGAGCGGGATGAGATGATCATGGTTGCTCCTTCCATAGTACTGTTCAGTAATGGCTCACCATAGCCGTTGTTCTGACTCTCACCCTCAACATCGTCAGGTTGCTCTTCGTTACCAACATACGACGTGACATTAGCTTGTGTGGGAGACCCGTAGTTTCTTACGTGTATTTTCACATTTGATGTGATCTCCGGGTGCATGGGGTCCCGTTCGACGGGTTTTATTTTAACTTTAGGCGTAAATACTTCTTGGTCTGACTTCGACTCCTTGCTGTAGCGGCTGCGACTTCTGCGAGGGGTTTTTACCTGTTCGACCTCCGAATCTGAGGTTTTGTCGCATTCGGAACACTGCCAACCATACAGTTTGGATTTCTTTGGTAAACGGGTGAGCGGCGGGTTGAGGCAGTTCAAGTGGTAGTAAAGATGGCAGGTGTCACATTTTGCCAGCAAGTGCTGATCGCGGCGCTGCCTGCAAATGCCACACTCTTTCAGCAGCAGATTATCTGGAATCAAATAAACATTTACACGATATCGCTTTGCACGTTTTTAACCCCACCTTGAGCTTGCCGGGCTTGGCTGCTGAGTACTCGCCCACCATCTATTCTGCCTGCAGGAATGCCACTTAGAGGGAAACCGACGCCCATTTTCAAGGCAGCAGCAGTAGGCACCATCATTGGCTGAGGAATGCGGGTGGTGGCAGGTGGCTTTCCAAGGTCGTCGATGTTCGGTAGATTTTTTGTGGGACATGCACTTAGTATGGCTGAGTGGAATTTGTGAATTTTTTCTTTTAGTGATGAACTGAGTCGTGATTCGTCAGTACTTTCTTTGACCAACTAAAAATGGGCTTTGTAATGGTATCATTACAGAATTAAAATGCTGTATATACCTGGTCATATTTAAGTCGAAGTGTTTGCTGCTCTTCTACTAAAATATTGTTGTCTTCTAATAATTTCTCAAGTGCAGATTTCATGGATTTGAGACGGTCATTACGATCTAAATAATAGGCAATGAACTCAACACTAAAGGCAGGGGGAATGTGCCACTTTTTCCGAATGTCCACAAGAGCTGCTACTTGCGTTTCTTGAATTTCTAAAGCTGAGGTGTCAATGCCCATCAGTTCTGCTTTGCATAGCAATTTTCGGCATGCAGATGCACTGGTAGTTATTAGGCGTGGCATTTTTTGTGTAGGAACTACAAGAGAGAAACAAAATACATAATACAAAAACATAAAATTCCCTATAGGGCATTCAGTAAACATAAAGACATTTTAATTTTTTCGAAGTTGGCATGTGCATATAACTTTTGTACTATACTAAATTTCAAATCAGAATGCAGCAGGTGGCGCTCTTAACTCAAACTCAGTTTTACATTAGGAAAATATGTTTGTTTGATTGCTTCTGTTTTACAATAATTTTGCTTTATATAATTCAAATAAATGTTGTAGGTCAACAGTCTTTTTTGTCCACTATTTATCAGTTTTTCTTTTATATTTTTAGGATTCATACCTAATGTCAAATTGACAATTTTGAAAAAAATATTTTATTTACAGATGGTTGTAAGAATGACTTCGTTTCGACCAATCAGAGCAATAGTTATGATTACTACTTAGTTCGAAGTACTGCACGCTTATTTGAAATTTAGTTTAGGGATTCTGTATAAAGGCAAATTTGAATTTAAAAATGACAATTATACCATTCATAATGCACAAAATCCCTATTCAGGCCACGTATTAATAAGTGAAAACATCGTGGTGTTATCGTTTTGGTGTTTTCAATTTTGAGCTGTCAGCTGTCAATGTTACGCCATTTCCAATAAGTTTTTTAGGATATGAATTACATAAATTTTTTGTATAATTCCCTTATTGATATTCATGGTACAGTCAGACCTCGCCGTTCGCGGGGGTTACGTTCCAGAAGAATGCCGCAAAACTGCGATGCGCAAGTAAACACATAAATAAAAAAACCGGGTTAGGTTCCATAAACTAGATTTATTTATACTATGCAACCTCAAAAAAATCAAAAATACATAAACGTGCATATACAAACTAAAACACCATACATAACATAGGTCTGCCACTTGAATCTAGAGCTCGAATGTCCATTTGTTTATTCAAGTTATAATTTTACAATTTATTTCAGGTCCGATTTGGTAATAAGAGATTCAAAGAAATAGGCTCGATAAGTGTGTTTACAAGTTCGTGATAAATAATGTTATTTAGGTGTTCATGACAAAAACCGCATACGTCCGCTTTATTTACTTACGGTCGGTCTTAGGTAGGTCACTAACCTGACGTTAACTTTAAATCGCTGATAAAATAAACAAAAGCTCATCAAAACGTTGGCGCTTATTTATTTAATTTATTTATTTAATTCGCACTCAGCCAACAGCCGTTAGGCCAATTATAGGCGTCGCTGTGCAGTTATGAGGACTTCCAACCCCACTAACGACTGTCATGATGTTGTATGACCGCCGGGACCAACTTTTTTCCGTGATAGCCGTACCACGAGGCGCCGAGAGATGCAGCCGTGGAACATATTATTCGTTAGTAAACAAATTTGTATGCGCTTTTGTTTATTTTAACAGTAAATTAAAGTTAACGTCAGATTAGTGGCCTTCATAAAACTGGCCGTTAGTGTATGAAAGTTGAAACAGTTAACGTTGGCAATTCCCTCCACGAACAGCAAAGCAAATATCCACAAACGGCAAAGAAAAGGGAGCACAAAGATGCCCCGCGTAAAATCAAATCAGCGAATTGCAAAGTCGCGAATGGCGAGGTCTGACTGTATAATCCAGGGCTGTAGAGTCGGAGTCGGGAGTCGGAGTCAAGGAGTCGGAACTTTTTAGGTGGAGTCGGGAGTCCGTATAAATTACCCGACTCCGACTCCCACTTTACAATCTTTTTTTATAAATACACCAAAAGCTAACAAGCTATTTGAATGACTGTAGTACTGACTATTTGAAGACGGACTCAGGGTTAATAAAAATAATTTTTCTTTATTTAGGTTAGTTTATGAAAATGCAGATACACTATAATATGTTAATTCATAGATCCATGAGTGTGCAGTGTGTTCTGGAATCCGTCTGGTCACCCCTTGTAAATTTAAATTCCTACCAAACTATTTAAAAATGCCGACTTTTTCCTTGCACACCGTACTAGACGGTATTTCTATATCTTAAGAATAACTGTTTTATGTGATTAACAATAAAACAAGCATAGTACGTATTATTAGTATTACGTATAATTTCTAACTTTAATAGTGCACCTTATTTTTATGTTTCAACCGTTTCAAGATGTATTTTAAAAGTTAAAACGGTTTCATCATTTTGTTGTATTGTTACTGTTCATGGTGGCCTTGGTTCTTTTGTATATTTTTTTTGTGTTGATTTGGCAAAATATAAAAAATATTATTTAAGTCAATGATTTTTATATATAATTACTTCATTAAATTCTATTTTAATGAAATGATTTAAATCTGCTTAACCCTGCTCAGAAGCGTGTCACGTGAAGTTATACGGAAAGTGTATAAAACGGTTATTCGGCCGGTAGTAACCTATGCTAGCGAGGTGTGGACAATCTGTAAAAAAGACAGAGAAAATTTAGAGGTGTGGGAAAGGAAGGTATTGCGAGCGATTTATGGGGAAAGAAAGTGGGGGACGAGTGGATAAGAAGAACAAATGCGGCGATCTACAAACTGTATGCAGAACCATTAATATGCGAAGTAGCCAAGTCCCAACGTATCAGGTGGCTGGGACACGTGGCGAGGCTCCCAGAGAACGGGACTACAAGGAAGGCGATGGAAGGAAGACTCTTGAGTGTAAAAAGAAGAGGGCGGCCTAAGAACAGCTGACTAGATGCAGTTGAGGATGATTTAAGGACCTTCGGCATAGGAAGATGGAAAGAAACAGCACAAGATACAGAGAGATGGAGAACCATAGTACAACAAGCCTTGGGCCTACACGGCCTGTAGAGCTTTCTATATAATTTAAATGTATTTAGGTACTACCTACATTTATGATTTTAATGTCTTACTCTGATTTTAATGTGTTATTCTTATTCTAATGTTTTTATTACTGACATGCCATAAATGTTTTGTACATACACATGGTTAAATAAATCTATCTATCTATCTATACAATCTAGTCTTATTATTGTTATACATTCCCATTTTTGTAAATATTTTAGGTTGTCTTATTTTACTTAACTAAAAATCATTTAATTTCCTTCTAATTCTACTTTTCCCTACTCCTTTTTCTTCGTTCTTCCTTGTGCTTCGATATCGGTACTTATTTTTACTTCCTTTTACAATAAAGGAAGTATTGGATTCACCCCAAAAATTCGAAATTGAGTTTTCAACAGATCATCACGTTTTCGAGTCCCCTGAACCCAAAAAACATTTTTTTTCATTGGTCCGTCTTGTGTGTGTGTGTCTGTCTGTGAACAGAATATCTCAAAAACGAAAAGAGGTATGTAGTGGAGGTGCTAGGTATAAAAAAACTGCAAATTGTGATAAGAAGATCCCCTTTGGCAGAAATGTAGTTTATGACTATACAATTCATTTGAGAAGGGGAGGCATCTCGAAAAGTTGTTAGAATTCAAGATGGCGTCATACAATGGAATTGTTTGCAGTTTTCTTACTAACCATCGCACAAGAGTGTGTTTGGTGTCAATTTATATGTTTTTTAGGCCAACAAGTTCATTTTTTATGTTAAAAATAGGTTAAGTATCAGTCGGCATTTAGATGTCCTTATTATGTACAAAAGGCAGTTTGTGATAAAAAAAAATCGAACAAACTCTTCTCAGCTATCAGCATAGATCAAGCGCACGAGCAAAACAATACTATAGTGAAAGGAGATGGAGGTGCAGTAGGGTTAACACAGGATCCATCGGCACTAACACGTTGGATGGTAGCTGGACCGGAAATTTTCCACTTGATACAAGAGTTTGAGTGTAAGATTCAGACAAAGGTCGAAGAAAGTAATAGACGACATCATGAGCAATATCACTCATTTCAAGTTAAATTTGTCACTAGGGTTCAAGCACTTTATGATACTCTGAAAGAGTTCAGAAACCCATTTTTAGAAAATGGAAACGATTTTCTTGTCATCGACAGCAGAGTTATTGTTGATAAGGATATCAGTGCATCTGTTTAGTTAGCTGAGTCAACTGGCATTACACAGTTCCACAGTTTCATTGAGGAACGCCTGGTAAAAGGTTCCTCAACACTATTTCAGCCTTTGAAAAAGAAGAAACTCTCCCTCTTCAGTACTCCAACAAAAAGCATAAACAAGAAAAGTTAAACTTTGAAGATTTTAAAAACAGTCGTCCAGCTGTTTTCCAGGTATACAGAATCGTCAGCTAGATAAGCAGGACTTTTTAAAACTCGAAAATCAGCCATTTCCGTCTACGTTTTCCAGTAATCGAGAATTTCGACCTAGCCATAAAAGTGATCTAGCGCATATTTTAGAAGAAATTGTTGAAAAGAGTGACATTGTCTTTCCAGGAACCTGTCATGCTATAAATTATGATGGTGCAATTCTTGCCAACATCTTAAAGCCTCATCAGTCTTCAAAGACGTTTAATGATTACTATTACATTAACACATTTTATCCTCACATATGTAACAATATTGAAAGTTTTGGCTGCCGTAGAGTTGATTTAATTTGGAACGGATACATTACTCTGAGCATTGAAGATGAAGCCAGAGAGAAAAGGGGTACAGGAATCAGGAGACAAGTGCTACCTCATGTCAAATTACCTACAAATTGGCAAGAGTTTTTAAGAGATTCAAATAACAAAGAACTATTTTCTCCACTTGGATCATTAGCAATGGATAACATAAACAAAACACAAGTTATTACTACTTCAGGTGATAAAGTTGAACAAAATGTCAGTGCTGTAAGTCTCTTAATTGGAGTAACTTGCCCTGGTCATGAAGAAGCACATTCAAGGATAATACTTCATCTCAAAGACAGTGTAGAAAATGGATTAAAATATATTGTTATCCGCTCTGTAGATACGGATGTATTTGTTTTAGCAATTGCATACTTCTTTGAACTGTCAGATAAAAGCATGGAAACACTTTGGGTTACATTTGGAACAGGGAAGAAATATAGATTCATTCCCTGACAATATATTAAATAGGTATTTTAGAAAAATTTTTAGTATTGTTGTACTGTTCAACAATTAACAGCCAAAGTGTCAATAATGCCAGACAAGAACTGTTTATGACAAAAAATCGCCCTCTTGAAAATCTACCACCAACAAAGCGTGCACTACAACAACATGTTCTACAGAGTGCTTTCCAAGCTGGGCACATTTGGGGACAAGCAGACCAGCGAGAAATAAAGACGCCTTCTCCAAATAAATAGGGTTGGTGGTTGGATGATGTATCATGGAAAATAAAATGGTCCGAGTTACCAGAAATTGCAAATACTTGTAAAGAATTAATAAAATATATGTGCAAAATCTGTAAAAATACGTGCGGCTGTAGAAAAGTTGGACTATCTTGCACTTTGTTATGCAACTGCAAAAACGAGTGTGACAAATGATATGATAAAACCTGAAGTTTATAAAGTATGTAACTTTAAATGTAAGAGTAAATTTTTGTAAAATCTTGTATAAGTAGGTATTAATAGAAATACGGTATAGTATTCATTCTTCTTTAATTTTACTCTATAAATGTGACCTTACGACTTTACAACAAGTCTCTTATGTTGATTTTATCCATATTTATGATATTACAAATGAAATTGTTGGCCTAAAAAACATATAAATTGACACCAAACACTATTTTGTGCGATGGATAGTAAGGAAATTGCAAATAATTCCATAGTATGACGCCATTTTGAATTACCGCCACCATCTTGAATTCTAGCGACTTTTCGAGATGCCTCCCCTTCTTCAATGAATTGTATAGTCATAAACTACATTTCTACCAAAGGAAATCTTCTTATCACAATTTGCAGATTTTTTATTAAATGAGCCATGTAGCACCTCCACTAATGGCATTGTAACTTCATATATAAGTTTTGCGTACTATTTAGATGAGACAGCAAGCTTTTGAAGAAAATCGCATGACTGAAAGTAGGTGTTTACTCTTGTGATTTTTCAGTTTTTTCAAAAACGGCTCTAACGATTTTTTTCAAACTTTACATTTTTATTACATTTTTAATGTGTATTGATGTGAGATAAGTGATTTTCCAGTTGAATACTTCTAAAATGGGTTTCTTTTGTTTTCTTTTCTATTTTTTTTATTTACTTCTATTTTAAATAGAACACCCGGTATATTATTACATTTTTGAATTCAGCTTAAAATTATAGAGAAAATTTATCTCTTCAACTAACGCTCTGTTTTGTACCGTTTTTGTAGAATCTGTAATTTTTGGAAATTTTTGACATGCTTAAAAATGTAAAATCAAACTTTTGGCTAATTATAAGATCACTGTAAAAGGAAGTTGTGTGTGTGTATCACACCAGATTTTTTTACAGTTATTATCATACTATGAATGTGCAGCAAAAATCATTTTTATAGTAAGCCATGTTTATATAACAAAGGAAAGACTCAATTCGGATGTCTATTTAATTGAAATAAAGTTTATCTTCATCGGTGTTGTTATAGACTAGTAACTAGGGGTCGCAATACCGGTCTCTTTTACCAAAACCGGTATTTTCGATATTGAAGTTTTACGAATACCGGAATCCCGATATTTTCGATATTTAGAAAAGCTTTCGTCTACATTCGAGATTAGAGCCTCTAAATTAGAGGTGAAGATTTATTAAAGAAATTAAAACATTAAGAAAAAAGCACATTTAAATTTTTAATAAACTTTTAGCAATAACACAAATGTCAGACTTTAATCAAACGAACAAAAATAATGTACTTAACTTTATAAATTAAATAGTTTTATTAATCAAATATTAAAATAATTTGTGTTCCTATTGTTTGGTCAAATTTAAATAATGAGAACGTAAAAATGACGTGCCTAATGTTTGGTCACTTAATTTTGAGCTCAAATGGTTACAAAAGTAACCTGATGACGAAAACACCCGCTCAGACTCCACACTGGTAGGAGGAATAGACCTTAAGCTATCATACGCAATTTCTAGATATTTTCCTCTTGAACCACCATTTTCAAATAAAGCCATCTTTATTTTTACCAATGTAGCAATGTTCCATCAGTTGGTCTGGAAGTCCTGAGCCTGAAGTTTCTTTTGTATTTCAATTTCTATACGTCTTTTAAACGGCAGTATGTCTTTAGGTTCGTCATGCTCAGATCCAAGATGTTCAATCTTATTACTCATAGACATTTCCATTCCCAACGAGGAATCCCCTCATTCTAATCCGTCCTCCGTTGGTTCACAAGTGTTATATATTTTTTGAAAATGAAATACCGAGAATTTAGAAAATCCTGGTTTCGATACATCTAATCCCAGTATTTCGAAGCATCTGCTTTAGTCCAGTATCCCGATATTTTTGAAAGTCGGGATCCCGGTTTGCACCCCAAATTAATTTTATCTACGACAGTGTGTAAAATTGCCTTTTAGTTGGCAGTTTTAAGTTTATTATTATCCTTTATCTAATAGACGTGTCTGTCTGGGACGCTGTTTTGTCCGGGACGCTGTTTCAGCAGCCAAACCGTAAGAGATAGAGAAAAAAGTTATTAAAGTTATATGTTTGGAATGGCCATGTCAGGTCAGGAACCGAATTTCAGTCACGTGACACTTCCGGTTTTCGAGAAATCACGTGATTTCCGTCCGTCCGTGACGCTGGTCCGTCCGGGACGGTCTTTTTTGTTTTATTAAATGAGACATTTGTCTCACTGGACTGCTAGTTATTATTATTATTAAATTACACTAGGGCAGGCAGCCTCTAAAGGCTGTTGAACCCCCTTGGTTCTTTAAGTACATATACATTATATAAACTAAAGCATACTTGGCATTAACTTGAAATAAACAATGTTGATAGTAATAAATAAACAATAGAAACAAAAATTAGTTATAAAGTAAATTCAAACAAATAACAAATGAGATCACTCAGAATGCAGATATGAATCAAGTCTATTCTTAAATTGACTTACAGTTCTAGCGCTAATGTCTTCTGGTAATCGATTCCAATTATGAACAACCCTATTTGTGATGAAGTGTTTCCTGGCATTACACACAAAACGATCTTTTGATAGCTTCAGGCTATGGCCACATAATTGCACATTTGTGTTGCGAATAGTTTGTAAAACGACTGCTTAATAACATGTTTTCACTAGTTTAACGTCGTCAATAGTAACGTGTTTAAAAGATTTCATTAGGCACGTTGTCAGTAGCAACGTGTTTTAAAATTTTTAAAACACGCAAAATTACGACCGGTTGCTGGTAATCCTAATTTAAATTTAATTTTTTTTTTAATATTTACCGTCTTTTCTAGATTCTATCGTAGATAAAATATTGTACGATACACATGCGTAAAGCATCTTTAGTCACTAGCGGGGCTTAAAATGCTCGCTCACTCGTGTTTTAACTCTATCCCACTCGTGACTAAACAGTAGCTTTACGCACTTGTATCATAAATTACTATTAATATTGGTAAGAGCTTCATTACTGCACTCTTTTTATATAAAAAATACATTGTACCACCACCTCGTTTTGACAATCAAACTTGTTTCGTTAAGATGCTCGTAATCAAACTTATCGCTTATATCTATTATATCTATTATCTACTTTGGCGTTTTTATGTGGCTATTAAAAAACTGAAAACAGTGCTTTAATCAATAATCCCAATAAAACTCGACATTTAGTCTCGCGTGCGCTTAAAACATTTCAATTTAGCAACTTGCATCATAAATAGCTATTTTGCATGATAAACTTCAAAAATTCTTAATCACGTAAATGGAAGGTTTTTAGAAAAAATACTCATTTCTAAGAGTATTTTGACTGCATTACTACTAAGTAACACTTAACGTAAGAACATTGCTGAAAGAAGAAAACGTCAAAGAACTAGAAGCGGCACTAACAAAAATAAAATGGGACGTACTAGGTCTGGCTGAGGTAAGAAGAGCTGGTGAAACAATACTACAAAGAAAAAATGGAATAATACTATATTGGATAGGTCAAAATAAAAGCCAAGCCGGAGTAGGCTTTTGTGTAAACAAAAATCTTTCAACCAATATCAAAGAATTTCGGGGTATTTCAGAAAGAATCGCAGTTTTAACATTAAAAATAGAAAATAATTATAGCCTAGTCATAATCCAAATCTATGCACCAACAAAGAACAGCTCAGAAGAAGAGATAGACCAGTTCTATGCATTACTAGATAAAACAACACACGAATACACAAATAAAAGTGAAGCCAAACACATAGTAATCATGGGCGACTTTAACTGCAAAATAGGCAAACGCACAGAAGGAGAAGAACAAGTATGTGGCCCCTTTGGATATGGAAGGAGAAACGAAAGGGGATTCAAACTAATAGAATTTTCAGTTAGCAACAAATTAGTAATAACAAATACCCTCTTTAAAAAAAGACCAGGAAAACAATGGACTTGGTTATCACCAAATGGGCAGCACAAAAACCAAATTGATTACATTCTTACAAACAATAAACAGATAGTAAAAAACACAGAAGTACTGAACAGATTTGAATTCAGCTCCGACCATCGACTAATACGAATGACTCTAAAAATACAAAAATATTATGAACGGGCCAAATTTTTTACAGAAAATATAAAACGAACACACTATTGGAATACAAATAACTTCAAGCGAAACCTACAACAAATAAACATGAACACAAACCAACAAGGAAAAACCACTCAAGAGATCTATAACGACCTAGAAAGGACGCTACAAAAAGCAAGTAAAGACACCCAGAGAAATACGAACATTAAACACAACGGGAAGACAGATCAATTCTCAGAAAACACAAAGGAACTTATTAAGCAAAGAGAAATATTGAAACCAAAAAGACTAACAGACGGGAAAAGTAAAGTAGAATTCGCAGAACTAGACAAATTAACGAAAAGAGAAATAAGAAGAGATTTACGTGAAGCACAAAAAAAGAAAATAAATAACATTCTACACCACTCAGGATCAACCAAGGAAGTCTACAAACAGCTAGAGAAAGCGAAAAAATGGATACACAAGCTAGAAGACCCTAACCAAGACAACAAACTAGTGCAAAATAGGTATGAAATTATACAAGTAGCAACAGAATTTTACAAACAATTATATAACAACAAACAAAACAGAAACATCGATGAATTAATCCCCATAGAAGTTGAAAGCAAAGCCCCACCAATCCAAAACACGGAAATAATAAAAGTTATAGCAAATTCAAAATGTGGGAAAGCACCAGGAGATGATGGGATAACTTATGAAATGCCTAAAGATGGAATAGAAGAAATTTTAGACAAACTACATTTACTGTTTAATAAAATCATACAAGAAGAAATTATACCTGAACAATGGACCAAATCAACAATCATATTACTACATAAAAAAGGAGGAAAAGAAAAAATCACAAATTATCGCCCAATAAGTTTGATCACAAATATATATAAAATTTTCACAAACAATGTCCAAACCCGTTTATACAAACAATTAGAACCAAATTACTCAATAGACCAAGCAGGATTTCGAAAGGGTTTCTCGACAATTGACCACCTTCAGACAATTAACCAAATTATCGAAAAACATACTGAATATAATACAGAACTTTACATTGCCTTAATAGACTTCGAAAAAGCCTTTGACTCCCTAGAACATATAAGCATTATACAAGCATTAATTCATTTTAAAGTAGAAAATAAGTATATAAAATTAATTTGGAAACTACTTAAAAATAACTCTGCATACATACAGCTAGAAAGCAAAGGTCCAAGTTTTAAAATCAAAAGAGGAGTTCGCCAAGGTGATCCGTTATCTCCAGACCTATTTAATATTACATTAGAACATCTATTTAAAAACCTAAATTGGAAATACAAAGGTATTCTGATCGATGGAAACAATTTATCAAATTTAAGATTTGCAGTTGCGAAAAATAGCAAAGAATTGAGCAAAATGCTAAATGAATTAAATGAAGCCGGCAAAACAATAGGGTTAAAAATCAACTTTAACGAAACGAAGATTATCACTAATGGACGAAAACTCAAAGTAACAATAGAAGAAAAAGAAATAGCATATGCAGAAGAAAGTGTTTATTTAGGACAAATAATAACGTTTGAAGACAAAAGAGAAAAAGAGCTACAAAGGAGAATCACACAAGGTTGGAGAAAATTCTGGTCACTAAAAGAAATATTAAAAACAGAAACACCCAATTATCTCAAGAGCAAGGTTTTCAATAGCTGTGTAATACCAACAATGACATATAGAGCAGAAACATGGTCTATGACCAAAAATGAACTAAAAAAACTAGAAACTACACAAAACAAAATGATACGTAACATCTTAAAAATAAAACTAAGTGATAAAGTGAAAATAGTGGACTTAAAACGTAAATTTAAAACAATTGATATAGTGCGCGAGTGTAAGAAACAGAAATGGAGATGGGCCGGGCACATCTGTAGAATGAAGGACAGATGGACATTAAGAACTACAAAATGGACACCACATATTAAACGAAGACCAAGAGGCAGACCAAAAACTCGCTGGACTGAGGGATTAAAACATCTAACAGGTGAAAACTGGATGCAATATGGAAAAGATCGAGAAAAATGGAAAGCCCTGGAGAAGGCCTTTGCCCAATAATGGGATCCCACAGGCTATGATGATGATGATGACTACTAAGTAAAACTTCAAAGTTTGAATCAGCACAGCAATAGGTTCCATCTTCTTTAATTTAACGAAATCTCTATCTCTGACTATTTACGAGGCCTGCATGCTGTACATTCTTATTTTGGACAAACTGTATATTAAACAATGTTTTTGTAAGAATCTGAAAATATAAATATCTATTGTATTCTATTTAGTTCCGGTACAGGATAGTGCATTTTTCAATATTGGGTGGGGAATATTAATGTCAAACATAGCCCATTAGTTGTGAATGGCTTATAAGCCATTTACACAAACAAGAATTTCTGGTACAGTGAAGTCCAGTTAAAAGTAAATTGTAATTCTGTTTACACGATCAAGTTTTTCTTGTATATCATCATCATAATCCTTAACCTTTCTACCTTAACGGTGTAAGGCTTGGTGTCGGTCGGTTGTCATCCTTCTCCATTTTCGTTTTTCCGGCACCTCTTCTTCCACTCCTTCCTATCTTGTGCCGTTTGTCTCGCTGTGTTCCAGTTTATTCCTCTTTCTTCCGCTACTATTCTTACACCTCCAATCCATGTCTTCCTTGGTCTTCCTACTCGGTTTTTTCTTTCCAGTTTTGCTTCTAGTATTTGTTTCTCCCCCACTCTGTACGTATGCCCCAACCAACCGAACTGTCTTTCTGCTGCCACTTCATCTACTGCTTTCATCTTCAGTTGTTCCCTATAAGTTGTATTCCTAATTCTATCCAGTTTGGTTTTTCCTTCTATTTTCCTCCAAAATCACATTTCTGTGCTTGTAATTCTCTTCTTTTGTTTGTCTGCGATTGGCGAAGATTCGCTTCCATACACCAACGCAGGGTATACTACTTTCTTCACCACTTCCACTTTTGTATCTTTTGGTATTTCTGTTTTACCCGGGAAGCTAGTTTTGATTGCATTAAAGATTTTTCCGCCCGTGGCTGTGAGTTTGTTTATTTCCTCATAAATTTTTCCGTAACTGCTAATGCATGACCCTAAATATTTAAAGTTGGTAACTTGTTTTACTGTCTTCCCTCCTATTGTTATCTCATATTTCCTTTCTGTTGGTCCCACGATCATTGTCTTTGTCTTCTCTATATTAATTCTCATGTTTACTTTTCGCATTTCCCTGATGTATGTGTCCACATTATATTGTAGCTCTCTTTCTGATCCTGCTAAAATTACCAAGTCATCCGCGTAGAGTAACTCTGATATACCTGAATTTTTGAACCCGTGCGTGCACGTCATAACATATTGATGACATCATCTCCTAGTATGTTTATATGATCCTTATACAGTCACTAAAAGTACGTTGTTTGACACAGGCTGATGCAAAATATAACCTGCAAATTTCGAATTTCACATAGCTTGGCAGTGCTACCAACAATGTGAATATGTAATTTTTTATCGTCTAGACGATAAAATTGCATTTTAACGTGAAGTAAAAGGTAGATAAAATACAACTTTAACAGTTAGAATTTAATGAATATATCAAATTAATATTTTAAAGATGAAAGAAAAAACCACAACAGGAAAACTAAAGACAACATCATATTAATTTACATAACATTTTTATAGTAAACGTTGACAGCTATCAATTAATGTTAAAGTGACCAAACTACCTCAGAAAATCAGCACTTTGAAAACTTGAATGATGTAGCTTGTGTGAAATGAATTGGCGCACTTCAGATATACGGATGAGGCGCATTTTCCTGTAACTGATACTTTGCTTGCTTGCTGTATATGTTATTTACCTGTTGAGGCTACTTATAACAGCTAGGTACTCTGCAGGTATTTATGTAATTTTTCGGACCCAACTTAAAATCAATTAAAAATACAATTTTGCTCGATTTATTTTAGTAAAAACATTGTATTGAGTACCACATGAAATAACGAATAAATTGACTATACTAGTAAAATAATTTACATATTTTTACAAAGAATAATAATTGGAATTGCGCAGTATTTGAACAACTAAATCAAATAAATCATTTCAGTATCATTTTAAAATAACTAAAACATTAAATTTTATAGACAACTCAAATCCAATAAAGCAGATCATAAATGTAACTTAATACAGACACAAGTTTAGAGAGTGGAAAACAATAAACACAAGTAGTTAAGAAAAACAATGAGTTAAAAATACAACATTAGTATGGTATTAAACAATTACTGGAATAGGACAGATATTTGCAACGTTTCAATCTTTAATATCTAGACACTTCTTCAGGCTAAACATGGATTTACATGTAATTAATGAATTTAATTTAAAAGAAGCTTTTAGATATTAAGAAGCAAAACATTGCTGTTTTTTTATTTCTCCATTAATTATACAATCTGCCATAGATTATTTGGCAATAAGTATTTTATAGGATTTGGTGTAAGCACTGATGATTAAGAGGTAACACGTGGGGCAGAATTCCAGCGAAATCTCCTTTTACATTATTTTAATATGTAATGTATGGGTTATGAAAAGAATATACTATTTGTCAAAAGTAATTTACAGTTACAGTTAAAATCTTGTAGGTAAATCAGATGGCTTAAAACGTTTAAGTCTTTTGGGTTTATTATTATCTTCCATAAGGTGCTGCACAGAATAGTTGGGGTAAACGGTCAGTCTGTCTTTGTATCTCGCACTAAAATTTTTAATTTCACTCTTCACTGTGGGAATTTGTAGATCACTTAAAATCACATTATTACCATGGCGCGTCAACGATCATTCTTAGTACTTTATTTTGGAACCGATAAAGCATTGCCAAATTGGAAGTAGCTGCAGTACCCCACAGGGAGATCCCATAAGTCCATATTGGTTTAAGAACTATTTTGTAAATTAAGAGTTTATTTTCCAATGATAGTTTAGATTTTCTACCGATGAGCCAGTATAACTTTTGGAGTTGAAGGCCGAGTTGCTTACGCTTGGTGAATATGTGGGTTCTCCAGGTTAGTCCCCTATCAATGTGTAGACCCAGATATTTGACTGCCTCTGAGTGTGGTAGTTGGTGTCCGTTGAGTGTTATTGGAGGGCAATTTTCTTTTTTCATAGTGAAGGTTACGTGTTGGAACTTAGCTTCGTTCACTCTGATTCGCCATTTGTTGGCCCACCATTGTATTTTGTTGAGATGAGCTTGGAGATACTTTGATGCGGCTTGTGGATTGATGTGAGAGGCTAGAATGACCATGTCCTCTGCGTAGATCGCTGCCCTGCGGTACGTCAGAGGAGATAGGGTATAATGTTGTATTTTCGTATTTGTATTTTATCAAAAAGTGCTTGTTTGTTATGTATGAGCTCAGAAGTTCAAACATCTGGTAGGGTAGGTATTGTTTGAGCTTGTAGCATAAGCCTTGATGCCAAACTCGGTCGAAAGCTTGTTTGACATCCAAAAACACTGCAGAGCAGTATCTTTTTCCTTCCAAGTCTCTGTATATCTTGTCCTTTATTCTGTGCACCTGCTCCACGGTACCATGTTGTTTACAGAAACCAAATTTATGGTTAGGGATTAGTTCTTGGTCGTCTAAAATTGGCATTAATCTATTCAGAATCAATTTTTCAAGGACCTTTGACAGAATGGGAGCAGGCTTATGGACCTGTATGATGTAATTTCCGTTGGTGGTTTACCAGGTTTCATAATCATGATTATTTGCGTTGTTTTCCATTGACTTGGGAAGTGCCGGATTCTGAGGATAGAATTATACAAATGTGTAAGGGCTTGTATAGCTTTAGTTGGTAATTGTTTGATAATTGTCCCAGCGATCAGGTCATATCCTGGAGATTTCTTTATGTTGATCTTTGGCATCTTCATTCGGGAGTCGACAAGGGAAGGGTGTAAACACTTTGGTGAGATATTCAGCAAAGGCATCGGCCTGTATTCCTTGATTTTAATGTTGACTAAGGAGTTTTTTTAGATGTTTGCTGGCCCTATTATACTCTCGTTTGTCGAGGTCCGATCTGGTAAGTTGCCATCGTTGCCTGAGGCGGCGTTTTTCGGCTATTTTGTCCTTTATGATGATAAGTGTATCAACTTACTATTTTGAACCATGGTGTATACAGTATACAGATTTGCAGGTCTGCGAAATAGAACAGACTGTTCGTATGCTTAAATTTAAAGCATTGGCAACTCTCTGTAACACCAAACCATTAGAAAGTTGGTCATTATATTACGAATTATTATATTACATGTGTAAATTACTTACTTGTCTCACAGCAGTTAGCGGTATAAGTGCACCATCGTTGTCTCTTTCTCGATCAAAATACCTTATCAAAGCGGCAACAAGCTCTTTTGACTTTCTGGGTAAGGCGGTCGACATTTTAGCTTAAAGTTCCCCATACGTTTCCAGCAACTAAACTCTTCCCAAAGTAAGTAATTTGTAGCAGCGGAAAAACGACAGTATAACTTGTTCACAATGTTCGTTATGAAAACAACGGATTTTTAAAATGCAAAACTAAACTATATGTCACTGTCAACACCTGTCAAAACCACTATAACAAATAAGTCGTTTTAAAAAGCGACATGCGTACGTATTAATTCCCTGAGCAGAACTTGAAAACACAAAGTACCCCGACGTATTATAGTTTTTGCTATTGTTCATGGAAATTATGAAATATTAAAACAAAAAATGTACGGCTATAGCAATATATGAAGCTATATTATTAGCAAAAGCAATATTAATCAGTATTTTATTGAAAAAAAGAGTAGTTTTATATTTTTCAAATGTTGGTACTGAAAACCTTACTAAAAGGCGGATTAATGACGTGCACGCACGGGCTCAAAAATTCAAGTATATTTGTACCATTTCCATTTTTTGTCTTCCTATTTTATATTTCCTCGTTACCTTTTTACATTCCTTGACTACATCGTCCATAATTAGTGCGAACAATAACGGACTCAGCACACATCCTTGTCTTAAACCTCCTGTTGTTACAAATTCTGTTGTTTTCTCATTTCTGGTTCTTACTATATTTGTTGTTTTGTTGTACAAACTCTTGACCATGTCTATTTCCATTGTATTTATACCTCTATTCTCTAACGTCTTCCATATGTCCTTTCTTCTAATCCTGTCGAAGGCCTTACATAAGTCTATAAAACACATATGGACCTTCTTTCCCTTATTTATTGCTTTCTCTGAAATTTGTCTAAGTATAAATATGTTGTCCTGCACCCCTCTTCTTTTTCTAAATCCACACTGACTATCGTCTATCGTATCTTCTAACTTATTTTTGAGTCGTGTTTCCCAGATTCTGGCCCATACTTTCCTTACTATGCTTAATAACGTAATACCTCTGTAATTGTTGCATTCCCTGCTATCACCCTTTTTGTGCAGAGGTACTATTACCCCCGTTTGCCATTCTTTTGGTGCTTTTTTTGATTTTACCCCCGTTTGCCATTCTTTTGGTGCTTTTTTTGATTTAACTATGTCATTCATTAAAGTTAAGATTTTTCCTTTTCCTACTTCTCCTATATACTTTAACATTTCCGGTGAGATCTTATCTTTTTCGGCTGCTTTTCCTAATTTTATCTTTTTTATTGTCTCTTCCAGTTCCATCTCTGATATCAACTCTGTATCTATACCTTCATTTGCCTTCATTCCATTTTGTTCGATTTCGTTATCACTCTCTTCTTTTTCTTCATCACTATCTTCCAATACCTCTTCAAAGTGTCTCCTCCATCGTTCCATTATGTCCTCTTCCTTCGTCACTATTTCCCCTTGTTCATTTCTGATGTCTTTCAAAGGCTTGGTTCTTTTTTGCCTCAATTGCTTTAAAGCGCAATAGAACAGTTTTTGGTCTTCTTTATAGTTGTCCTTAATTTTTTCACCAAATTTTACCCATTCGTCCTGTTTTGCTTTCTTTACCTCATCTTTAACTACCTTTCTTTTTTCCTGTAAATATTTCCTGCAGTTTTCTTTCTTCTGCTTCACTTTTTTTTTATTTCGTCTGTCCACCATGCCATTTTCTTAGTATCCTGATTGCTCACTTTTGTTATACCACAGCTTTCTTCTGCTGCTTTTAATATGCTTTGTTTTAGATAGTTCCAATTTTTCTCCACGTCTTTTTCTTCTAATCCTTTACTTAGTTTCCTTTCTATTATTTCCTGATACTTCTTCCTCGTTTCTTCCTCTTTGAGTCTGTACGCTCTAATACCTTTCTCTTTTGGTTTCTCTTTTTCTATCTTCATAATCATTTTTAGCAAGTAGTGGTCGCTTCCTATCTCAGATCCTCTTCTCACGATCACATCTTCTATTTGCCTCATATCCTCTTGTCGTATCAGAAAGTAATCGATAATAGATTTCTCTTGCCTTGATTTCACTTCACGTGTATATTTGCGTATTTCCTTACGTTGGAATTTGGAAATTGTAACCACACATTTTCTCTGCATAGTTCAAGCATTCTGTTTCCATTATCATTTCTCGTTGCTTCTCCGTGTTTTCCTAGGTACCTCTCAATGCCTCTATTGTTGTTACCAACTCTTCCGTTTAAATCTCCTAGTATTATAATTTTTGATGTGCTTGCGTCTATTTCTTTTTGTAAGTTCTCCCAGAAATTATCTTTCTCCACCTTTGCTGCATTGTCATTTACCCCATATGCCACTATTATTGTCCATGTTTCTGTTGTCGTTAATCTCAGTTCTAGTCTTACAGCCAGTCTTATAAAGGCTACTAATCTGGCGTTAACTTTAATTCGCTGTTAAAATAAACAAAAGCGCATCAAAATTTGGTTACTAATGAATGAAATGTCATAAGCACTAACGTTTTGATGCGCCTTTGTTTGTTTTAACAGCAAATTAAAGTTAACGTCAGATTAGTAGTCTTTATAAGACCGGCCGTTAGGAACCTTGAATTCGTAAGATTTTCTTTTATTACATTTTCTATATTTTTTTAACTGATTACTAATCCTACCCCTTCACTTCCCCATTTCTTTTGTTCGACTCCTGACCAGTATAACCAGTACCCTTTTGTTATTCTGGTTACGCCTTGTCCCTTCTTTTTTGTTTCCGTTATACCCAAATAATCCAGTTGCTTTTTTTTCATTTCCTCCACTAATTCTACTTCTTTCCCTGCTAATCCTTTTATATTCCATGTGCCTATTTTTATATTGTTTTCCTTGCCTATTTGCTTTATTTCCTCTGTGTATCGCTTTTCCTTCCCATCCCTTGTATAATTATTCTCATTGTCCCTGTCCATTGCTGTATTTGTTATAGTGCTACATAGTCCCTTCCTTGTTATTAGTTTTTTGGCTTTTCCTCTTTTATTTTAACCCCCTTTGCTCCTTCGTCCCAGAGATATTCTATACCGTCGATTGTAATCTTCTTGTAACCTATCTTCGTTTTGTGTCCTTTGCTTGTCTCTTCTTTCGCAATTTTCCTGATTTCTGGCTGTATCTCTCTTTCTTTTAATGTCAAATCGTTTTCGATGTAAATCCTTGAGCCTTTCAGCTTATTTTTGTTCATCATTACTTTTTGTTTTTTGTTCCATCTCTAAAATGTTTACCGTTTTCCCGTCTTTATTTATGTCGATCACTCTGTTAACCTCTACCTCCACTCCCAGTTTGTCCCACAGAAACTGTTTTGCTGCTTCTTCTTTTACTTCTGCCTCAAATTTTACCCCTTTCATTACTATATTACATTTGCGTTTTTCTTTTTCTAACATTTCCCATTTACTTTCCAGTAGTTCAATTCTACCTACTAGTTCCTTTTTCTCGGTTTCCCATTTCTCTTCCTTCTCTCTCATTTCCTTTCGTAATTTTCTGTTCTCATCCGTGTTATTTCTGATTTCATCCATCATCGTTCTCATCATATCTTTAATTTCTTGCAAATCCCCCATGTTACCTTCCTTAAATACCTCTGTTTTTGTATTTTTCTGTGGGGATCTAATTACTTTCCTGCTTTTCTTGAATGCTTCCTCTTCTCCACTACTGTTCAAGTCCCTGTCTCTTTTATTTCTGTGATCCATCCGCTATTATCTAACGGGGGATTTTTCTGCTGTATCTCGTCGTGACCGGCTGTTGGCGCGCGATTAGCTCTATCACAATTCGCCCGGTGCGGTGTCCGCGACCTTGTTTCCTACACGCCGGCTGAGTTTCGCACTTTAAGTTAATTTTATTACTAATAAACTATTTTATAACTATTAATTTTCACTGTTTTCCGCACGTATCTTACTAGACTCACTTTACACTCTGTTCTCGCGTTTAATTACGCTAACGATCTGTGGAATAAAGCCCGTAAACGAGTGAATTATTGCCACCGATAAATTAGCATCTGCCCGCTACGACCGCCTACACTTTGTTGTATAAGAAATTAAAATCTACTTGCAGTTGTCTGTCATGCAGCCATACCAATCTATTTAAAACTAGCTGGCCCGGCAAACGTTCTGCCCAAAAATAATTTGTCTCTAAAGCCCAGTTTCACTTTCGATATTTTCCAATTTTCCAGCTTTTCCTTTGGATTTTTCCGAATTTTCTTTTTTGCTAAACCACCTCGGGAGTAAGACGAACACAACAAAAGAAAAAGTTTTTGCGTTACTAACACACTAACGCGCTAACACACGGCGATTGATTTTTTTATACAGGGTGTCCAAAAAATGGCGGATTAACTCTACGGTGCGTTACTGAGGGATGCCTTATGAACTCTGGAAAAATATGAAAAAAAATCCCTGGGCCGTATTTTTCGAAATATTTCGAAATTAATAAAAATAAATCTGGCAACATTGATACTGCAACAATTTCTCAATCAAAAATGTATCCATAGTAAGTTGTTAATATGTTGGTGGCACTGTAAGTCTATGTCAAATGCGAGGTTAGGTTTTGCGTCAGTTTTGACACAAACTGTCGCAAAACCTAACCTGCTAACATCGAATTTGACATGAACTTACAGTGCCACCAACATATTATTCATACAACAAATATTTCAATGCCAAGCTTGATTTCGTATATTATTATTGTACAAAGCCTGTTTGCCATATTTAGTAATTGACAAACTCAACAGGAAATCAGTTTTTTAAAATACTTAAATATTGAAAACAATTTAGTTAAATCCCAAGAATATTAAAAAAACAGATATTTTAATAAGTCCCACATATATTTGACACTATAATTATACACTAGTTATTTAAATAAATGGATTTCATTACCCACCTTTGACCAGAAATATTTCGAAAAATACGGCCCAGGGAATTTTTTTCATATTTTTCCATGGTTCATTAGGCATCCCCAAGTAACGCACTGTAGAGTTAACCCGCCATTTTTTGGACACCCTGTATAAGATGAAATAGAAACATAACCTCAAAAAAGAGGTCGATCGTATCAGCAATTGTTTTCTTCTCTTTTCCACTGCCGCATTTTTCACATAAAATGTCTCTTTGAGACAAGAACAAAACTTAAAATCACGTAACAAAGTTATGTTTACTCATGCAACGAAGAGGTTATCTTTATGAATTTCAGTCTCCAAAAAATAGGTTGGTATTACGGATTTGCAAAAAATGTGCTTGCGTGAAGTTGGAACTTTTAACAAAAACATTTTCCAGTTTGCCGGTAACAGTTTTCTTGTAAGACAATATTCGCCTCCTTCTAATACACGTGAATGTTAGACAGAGAAAACTTGTAATGTCACTGTATCAGAAATTCTTGTTCGCGTAAATGGCCCTTTAGGCATATTGCTGTTTGTCAATTAGATATAACAATTTGTAATGGTACCAAGTGAAAGAGAAAAATATTGCACATACACTACAATAGTTTCTCAGGGTGTATACTAACTCACAATTTTAAAATTTCTTGACTTTTCCAGGTCTAACGTACGTACACCTGCTGCCAAGAAGCTTCCCACGTGGCGCCTGATTTTGCGCAATTTCAACGTACTTTCTACTTTTACATGATGCTCGGAAAGCAAGACAAGTCAAGATAATCCGGTTACACGGTGGCTCTCGAATCGAATAAAGTTTTGATAAAATAGTTTGCAGTTTCAATTAATTTTCCCTGACTTCTTCTATAAATTAAGCAAATTCCCTGACTTTTCCCTGATTCCAGAATTAGAATGTAATTCCCTGACTTTTCCAGGTTTTTCCTGCTCTCCAGAAAGTATACACCCTGGTTTCTGATAAAACCCTAATTGTTCTACGGTAATTGAATGTAACGCTATTCATTTTGTTCACTGGAAGATTCATCTAATACAATTATATGAAGAATATGGAATTAGGATGGCTAAATAATATTTTCACTAGTAACGACGATATACCTGGTGAGAATAAAACTACTACCCACGGCGGCATTTTGAAACGGCTTGAGATAAAAATATGCAATTCGGTATGTCAATAGGGTTGAAAATTGTAACATAAAAACAATTGAATGTCGTTTCCGGTTTCACCGAAAATGACCTTGACTTTGTTATTTTAAATGGGACACCCTATATATTTTCTCTTTTTATGATTCTCCGAAAAATTCTAAATAACTTTCGTCTAACATACCCCATGTCTAAAATTAATAGTTTTTGAAATAGAGCCGCTTAAAAATATGCCGTAATTCCTATTTGTTTGTATTTTACGGAAAAACGGAGTAGGCCAGGACAGGGGTTGCTATGGTTTTTAAAAACATTTGAATTTTCACAAGTATTTTCAACCCTATCGATATACCGAATTGCATATTTCTATCTCAAGCCGTTTCGAAATGCCGCCGAGGGGAGTAGTTTCATTGTCACCCGGTATATTCAAAAATTGTGTTTTAAAAGAAAATATCAAAAACGTAACACCCTGTACCATTAAAATATTAGAGAAATTGTAATACTTATCATTTAAAATAATAAATTTCACATAATCTTATTCGAGACATTCAACAACTGTTTTTTTTTTTGGATAATTGTAATTTTTAAAATCTGTCATCTATCTCTCTCAATAACAATGATTGTACACTGCATAGTCGATTAAAATGTGATTCTTAAAATTATATAAATACATACCCCAAGGTGGTTGTTTCAAAGTCTTTAAACTAAGGTAGTGCAAACGCTGTTTTTCAAGTTTTCTCTGTATGCGCTGCTGCTCTGGATCTGCTATTTTCTCACTGTCACTAAGCTGCATGTTTCTGTAGTGCGTCCGAAGCTGCAACGCCAGATAGTTCCGCTTCCTTCGCTTCACCAAAGTCTTATCTGAGTGCAGCTTGCAGTGAGCATAGAAAGGATCAGCCTGATCAACCTCTTCCGAATGAGCTTCAGATAAGAACCCCTCCCGTTGAGCACTATAAATGGCTCACCCGAATCATTAAGTTTTTATAAATGAGCACTGTTCACTTACCAAGTTACATGAAAATAGGTCCTGCACATGCCAGCATCGCAACCAATGCACACACCTGTCCTAGCAAAGCGCTCATCTTGGCACAGCGAGCATACCTTTGCCCCCCACTTATTGTACGGCATTTCAAACAGGGTCACGCTAGAGAGCCGGTCCACTTCTCCAAAAGCAACTCCGGGAACATACAAAGCGCACACCAGGTGCACCCACTTGCCCACATCCGTTTCTTTGAAAATTCCTCCTGTATTTGGGCACAATTCACAGACGGGATTCATAACGCCTGCCTTGCAAGCCTCGCAGAACCATGGAGCTGTTGGAGAGAGGGAGTCGGTGCTTGCCACACTCGCGCTGTCAGACACTCCATAGCACGCTTCGTGCACCGTAATGCCGCAGTTGTCGCACTCGATAAGTTCATTAACGCCATCGCTTTGGTCACCCAGGCAACCACAGCAAATCAGAAGTTGTGCGTCTTTGTTGTTGAACTGAATGAAATAAACAATAAGTGATTGGTTATCTAATTACAGCTGTTGGAATTTAATATATACCTATACAGCTTACAGATTCTAGATTGAAGCGTGGTAAAAATAGGAACTAATGTCAGAATCTAGTAATTTCAAGTTTTGTATTGGTAACACTTTTGACATCTCTCATATTGACATTAAATTGTTAACCTTATTTAAGCTAAATGACACAATAAATCAGGTGTACTCAACATTCTGGTATGGCGCATTTCAAAGCAGAATTAACAACGCACACAAAAATAGCAACAATAACATAATAACAGAATTAACAAAATCAACAGCCACAGCAATTTTCACACTTTAAAACACAAAGAATCTGTCATATGATGTTAGTCACTGCGCAAACGAAATCCCTCTACCCACCGCTACTGAATACTTGTCATCTAAAATATAACCAAACTTTGTACGTTTGACAATTACTTCTTTCCACATATTGCCAATTCAGTGAAATCAAATATGATCACAGCGCCTTTCATGGCCTACCTTGAGAGTCAGTCAATCTAGATTCTCTAAGCTGGAGTCGTTTTGGAATAAGGTGACACACTAGATTTTAAAATATAGCATAGTTTCTTGTACTTGGGTTGTCAGTACTAGAATCTAGTTATAAATTTGGTTCCACTTTGATATCTTATACAGTACATCAAAGCATTAAATAATTGTATGTCACAGATTTGTGGAAGTATTATCCATTCACAAAACTCATGAACTGTCAATGTCAAATTTTTAAATATTTGCTGAGTGTACCTGGAAATTACAGTTTTTTTTGGCAATGTACTTCGGATCTAGTGATTTATAATAATATTTAATGTTAAGGTTATGTTACGTGTGTCAAAAGTCAAAACTATTTTCTTCTAGTTTTTCATTGTAATAATCAACTATAGCCTTTTTCCTTTTCCAATAATAAAACCCTATTTCGTTTCTGTTCCATTGCAATTGAAGCGTATGCACAAAAATTAAAGAATTTGGGAGACTATTCAATTCACCTGTCATCTGTCAAAAAGTAACCAATGAAAATCCAGAATTCTGACGTTTCTTGACCAATCAAAAAAATATCAGTGGATATATCTTCCTAGAAGGTATTCAAGTCACTATTTTAAACATATGTGATTTTTATTAGAAAAAGTCAATATTAGTGTTCTGTTACTATAGAAATTGCATAGTTTGTTGCTAGATTATTGAAAATTAATTTGAAAAAATAGTTTGGTTCATTAAATAGTCCCTCGAATTATTTTTTTTTACAAGAATGTGTGACGTAAGTCAAGTTTTTATATTTCACACATTTCAGTGCTGCCAAAATCAACAAGCAAAAATTCCAAAACAGAATTTAAACAAGGTACCAACTTGACAGCGTTTTGACAGTTCACGAGTTTAGTGAATGGATAGTATCAACATTATTTTGTTGAAATTCAATTTATATTATTTTTAAAGTATTGTAATTAGCAGGGGCCGTAACTCGATATAGGCCAAGTAGGCCCCCGCCTACAGGCACAACAGGCAAAGGGCGCCAAAATAGCACTGAAAAAATAATTCCTTCGTACTAAGGAGAAAAAAACTAGTGATCGGCCGATACCGATATAAATATCGGTGTATCGGCAATATCGGCAAATTTTGCCGATAATCGGTATCGGCGAAATTTTGCCGATATATATCGGCAAATTTAAGATCAACCATTTTATTAATTATTTGTATGTAAAAACTTATTTTCGCTATTTTCTCTCATCGTATTTTTATTTGAATCCCAAAAGATTATAATACCGCACGACATAATCGTTATCTGAGCAGCAACTGCAGCAGCACTGTGCACTGGCGCAAACAATGAAACAATACACTTTCTGTAAAACGGGTAATCACCACGACACTGTCGGGGAATTACCGAAATTGGTTCATGTCAGGTCCGCATCGATGCGGAGTTGACAATTTTTACTTATATCAACGTATATTAAATAATTACAGACCTTTTAAAAATGTAGTGCCGATACCGATATTATATCGGTATCGGCAACTAAAATATCGGTATCGGCCGATTATCGGTATCGGCAAAAAAAATCCGTATCGGCCGATCACTAAAAAAAACAAATAAACAAGTAGGAAATTTTACAAATAAATTAATTT
The DNA here is from genome assembly GCA_940337035.1 of Agriotes lineatus. NCBI lineage: Eukaryota > Metazoa > Arthropoda > Insecta > Coleoptera > Elateridae > Agriotes > Agriotes lineatus. The sequence continues at coordinate 27,321 of CALNHX010002921.1, read as the reverse complement.
GTAATTAATTTTAGTCTAAATAATGCTAATTATAATAATCTGACTTGCACCCACTCTGTTCGATACATTTCCTTGTGCATTTTCCAAAGGGAATGTTAGATATTTAATATAATTTATATAATAAAATGTTATAAGAACTAACGTTTTGATGCGCTTTTGGTTTATTTTAACAACGAATTGAAGTTAACCTCAGATTAGTGATCTTTATAAGACTAGCCGTAAGAAGTAAGTTTTACTAAACGAACATAGCTGATTGAGTACGAGCGAGCGAGTAACTTAAAAAGCTATATAAGTTTAGTAAAACCTGATTTTCTTAGAAAGTGTGTATGGTACTTATTTTTCGCATTTTGTATTAGTATTTATAAATAAACATTTATATAAAGGCATTATACCACATGTTCATTAAAAAAGTCCATAAGGGGCAACTGTGGAAATTCAAACATATACATAATAAGTTGGTGGCACTGTAAGTCTATGTCAAATTCGAGGTTATCAGATTAGGTTTTCCGTCAGTTTTGACACAGACTGACGCAAAACCTAACCTGCTAACTTCGAATTTGACAGTGACATTACCATATAGTAAAGTGTCATTTCTATGCATCAAAGGGCCACTTTATTAAACGATTTTGAATTTAGTAAAATAGCACATTATAGAAAATACGAAAAACAATCTTAAATTTTTAAAAACTGTAACAGTTGGTCCACTGGTTGCACATATTACACATATATTCACTGCTTTGGGCTCATCGCTGGTACAGTGGCCCATTGCAAGCATCAGTGGAACACCACAAACCGATTTCATGAGCTTACTTGTTCTGCTACTATAGCATTTTTCATTACAATCACTTGCCCGCTAGAATTTGTCCAATTTAAGACACATCTGCGACCCTATACGGTGGCAGATTTTTATTAAAAAAAGAATTATAGAAATCGGCTTGATGCAAGGCTTATACTAGATGCCGATAGAAAAAGCTTCGTGTTTTAAATACAGTGCGGAAATAAAGTAATGGATACATTCATTAACTTTGTTAATATTAATTTTTATGAAAAAATCTTGAAGGGGTATAGCGATTTTAATTATAGGACATACACTACAACCACCTTTATGTTGCTATGTCATTTGTTTTAAAAGTTATAACGTCATCAATTTTTTTAAAATAACCTGTATTTTTTATTATTGATTTTGGTAGTACTTTTTATGTTGCTTCCAATGATATAAAATTTTCAATATGTAAAATCTGAAAAAATCGAGAAAAATGGTCTTTTATTTATTTAGTTATTTGTTTATTTATTTCGCACTCAGCCAACAGCAGTTAGGCCAATTATAAGCGTCGCTGTGCATTTATGGGGACTTCCAACCCCACTACCGACTGTCAGGATGTTATTATGACATCCGGGAGCAACTATTTCCGTGGCAGCCGTACCACGAGGCGCCGAGCGAAGCAGCCGTGGAACTCCCATCCAACTTCTGACCAGAAAGGGCGTTGCTCAACTCTACTGATCAAACGTGGATGCTTGTTCAAACTACACCACCCGGGACCCGTCTTAAAGCTTAAATATTAAAAACCAATGAGATGAGCAAAATAAATTTAGTTACCTACGTTTCACGGAAAGTTGTTATTGAAATTTAAAAAAACAATTGAAAAATACAACTAGAACTCCATTCAAAGTTAATCCACCGGTAACTAGATTTATTTTGCTCATCCCATTGGTTTTTAATATTCAAACTTTTAAGACCATTTTTCAAGACTTTTTTAGATGTAACATATTGAAAATTTTATATCATTGAAAACAACCTAAAAAGTACTACCAAAATCAATAATAAAAAATATAGGTTGGTATTTAAAAAAAGTCGATAACGTTATATCATGAAAAACAAATTACATAAGAAACTGAAAATAAATAAGCGTGTTTACAGGTTCGTGATAAATAATGTTATTTAGGTGTTAATGACATAAACCGCATACGTCCGCTTTATTTACTTACGTCTGGTCTTATGAAGGTCACTAACCTGATGTTAACTTTAAATCACTGTTAAAATAAACAAAAACTCATCAAAACGTTGGCACTTACGACATATTATTCATTAGTAACCAAATTTTTATGCGCTTTTGTTTATTTTAACAGAGAATTAAAGTTAACGTCAGATTAGTGGCCTTCATAAGACCGGCCGTTAGTGTGTGAAAGTTGAAACAGTTAACGCTGGCAATTCCATCTGCGAATTGCAAAGCAAAAGGGCAAAAAAAGGGAGCACAAAGGTGCCCCGCATAAAATCAAATCAGTAAACCGCAAAGCCGCGAACGGCGAGGTCTGACTGTATTTCGATGTATAAAAACCAGGTTACAAATGTGTGAAATGAAGTACTTATGACGGTGTCACGGATAGAATAAGAAACAACGTAATAAGGTTTAGTCTCAAGGTAAACAAACCTAAAGCAGTAATTGAGAAAAAATAATTAAGCTGGTTGCACACACACTGCAAATGCAAGAAAATAATCGAGCAAAAATCGGGCGCGTCAAAAGTACATGTACAAAATTTAACTGTCTTGAAACACGAAGATGGACAAAAAAATCAAAATAGTGACAATTCTGTGGAAGTTAAGCTACAACCATTGACACAGAAAGGTAGAGGGCTGTTAAGTTAGTAAGATGAGTGCTGCATTGTGCCACATAGGTAATTAATTTTAGGACATTTTTATATTGTGTTCAGATGATTAACTTACTTTAATCTTATTTTCAGCTTGTTGTGTTGCCTGTTTAATAATATGGGCTATAGATAGGTCATCAGCGGGCAATCCCAGCGCTTTTATTTCTTCTAATTCGTCGGATTCTTCTGAATCTTCATCATCGTCTTCGGAGCTAACATTTTCTGTTGAAAATACAATTTTCTGATTGGCATGGCCAAAGCACGCTTAAAGAAGCCACCTACCTTGAGCATTGCTGTCCAGTGAAAGAGAGTCGTCATCACTGTTGTCAGGATGGTCCTCGATTCTAAAATCGGAATCATCAGAACTTTCTTCCAAGTCAAAGTCTAAAATAGAGGCTTGTGTCTCAACCGGCTTCACCCTCCGCTTCTTCGGATCTCGTTCGACTGCAAAAGGGTGTATTTGTAGCAATATCAAAACATTACCTTGAAGGAAGTAAACTAAGAACGACCCTGGGCGTTCAAACGATTTTCGTGCAACAGTGCCGAAAACTAAGGTGCTAAAGCGAAGGAGGCCTACCTGCACTCATGATTTGCTTATTTTCGGAAAGGATTTAGCATTTTTCACATTCCTAACCTCTATTTACAACGGCCAAGCGTCAGATGCGACGCGACCTAAGTCGGTACACTCGGGCGAAGCATGTGAACGCTTTATCGATTTAAAATAACCTGGCAGTGTAAAACGGGAAATAATCGACGATTACTGATTTAATCAACTTTATTTAATGAAACGCCTCACACTTACTCGCAGTTTTAATTATAAAATCAACGTCCTCCGCTTTTTCTAGGAGCGATGTCATGATTCTTCGCCTCCTTCCGGTTCTGCTGTTGATCAGTTGCAGCAAAACGCGTCTTGAATCGAACTGGGAGGTCAAGTACGCAAAAAACAAACCAGTGGGATTGTATTAATTAATGGGGCTATTTTCATTCAGCAATCCGCAGTGGAAGCTCGCGAAATTTGCGCCCGGTTTGGCTGCTTAATCAATTTTAAATTGAGTTGGCCCATGCAAGAAACAAAATCCTATCCTTTGTTGTTTGTTTAAAACTAAACAAATTTAAATTCAGCTGTTTTAAATGCAAATTTCGCATGCACATTCAAAAAAACGATTCTGTAATTCTTTATAAAATGCATTCTGAAATGCAGTTCCTCATTTGAAAAGCGTGAAGCCGTTGGCGTTGCCAACGTGCAATATGTAAAAATTTCACTCAACAGGCAACACTCCTGAGCTTTTTTTGGACTTAACAATTATCGCTTTAATTCAGCAATGTCCTGCGTGCTTAGTTAAATTCCTTCAAATTAATTTGTTTGTTGAATTATTTTAATTAGAAATTTTTGTAACATATTTAGACAGGTACAGGGTGCCAACCTTAACTTACTCTACCTTTCTAACCATATGTTACTTTTTTGTGGATTATACTGCTGGAAGAAATAAGTTTTCGTTGTGCGCATGTTACGACGAATGTTTAATTAAATCTATTTTTCATTTTATGCAATATTTGAGGAATAAGGACAACTTGGAACCTATAATTTAATCTAAATATAAGTTTTGACGTTTTAATTTACTTATGTATGCAGTAGAATAAAAGTACTGTCTCAGCCAATACTTTAATTACCACATTAAAATATGAGGTGCGGCCATCACACGACTTTCTTTCACTGACTAACTTGCACAATTTCAGTTGACAGTGACAATGACTTTAAAATATAGTGCAATAAAAAATTTTCATCTAGCATGGCTATGGAATGGCTCCTACTTTATAAATGCAACTATGTTTATCTTCTTCTTCTTCTTCTTTAACAGCCCTTTCTTATCGACTCCTGGATGTAGGCCTCCCTTCTCTGTTTCCACTCTTTCTTATCTTGTGCCACACCTTGTCAGTTTTTTCCAGCACTTTCTGTGATGTCGTCAGTCCATCGTCTTTGTGGTCGTTCTATACTGCGTTTGTGTAGCCTTGGTCTCCACTGCAAAATATGTTTTGTCCATCGTGTCGTCTCCTGTCTTGCCACATGTCCTGCCCAGCTCCATTTTAATCTATACTTAAAGATCAAACTTGACATTTGCTTTTTAAGTTACTTAATTGCATTCATAAATTAGGAACTATTCCATAGCCATAATAGATTAATAGTATATTAAAGTATGAGTGGATAACAAGGTCTTTAAAACACGCGCGAGTTTTCGAGCACGACGGCGTAGCCGGAGTGCTCGAAATAGAGCAAGTGTTTTAAAGACCAATTATCCACGAATACTTTACGCTATTTTTTATTATACCTCCAACACTGGAAATAAATTACGCACTAAAAACTTAGAAATAATTTTTATCGTGATAAATCGAGAGGGCATAATAATATTGCTACTATAGTTACGAGAATTATTTACGTTTTTGTCGCGTCCATGTCCGTTGTTGCATTCAGTCGTTTCCTTGACAACCTTTAAAGCTCGGCGAGCTTTAATCGCCTGTATTCGCACGCTCAGGCGTGCTTTAAATGGCGATTCTGATGCAGGTATAATAAAATAGTATATTAAAGTATGAGTGGATAACAAGGTCTTTAAAACACGCGCGAGTTTCCGAGCACGACGGCGTAGCCGGAGTGCTCGAAATAGAGCAAGTGTTTTAAAGACCAGTTATTCACGAATACTTTACGCTATTTTTTATTATACCTGCAATACTGGAAATAAATTACGCACTAAAAACTTATAAATAATTTTTGTCGTGATAAATCGAGAGGGCATAATAATATTGCTACTATAGTTCCGAGAATTATTTACGTTTTGTCGCGTCCATATCCGTTGTTGCATTCAGTCATTTCCTTGGCAACCTTTAAAGCTCGGCGAGCTTTAATCGCCTGTTTTTGCACGCTCAGGCGTGCTTTAAAAGGCGATTCTGATGCAGGTATAATAAAAAATAATTTTTGATCATACATTATAGGTACAACATGTTGGCCGGGCTCCATAGCTCAGTGGCTAAGCATTCTGGCTACTGATCTAGGGGTAGAGAGTTCGATCCCCGATCCCGGTGAGGTTTTTAAAAAATAAAAAATGAAGATGAAAATCTCTACAGACTGCCATCATTCGGAAGTGATGTAAAACCGTGGGTCCCATGTTACTACGATGTGTAGCATGTAAAAGATATCTTGCTAGGGTTGGAACTCCCCACATATAGCATTCGATATATTCTGTATATATACCTCTGAAGTCCACAATGTGCAAAGATGTCGCCAACATTCTATATATATCCAGCGAATATCTCTACATAATCTTTTTTATATAGGTACCTCCGCAGTTGCATATGAAATGTATATACTTTTTGGACATCATTCATTCGTTCACAATTATGTGCTTCTCCAATATTATGTATATCCCGGGAATATCTTTGCATTCACTTTTTCATATAACACAGTTGTATATGAAATGTATAGGTATATCTTTTGAACATAGGACATAGACTCATCAGTTTAAAAACATGTACACTTGCTATGCACACTGCATATACAAAATAAATATTTTAGTTTAACTGCATTTTAAATTTAGGTAAATTTGGTAGGCATTTAAACACATAATGTCTTGTGCGACATTGTTTTTTAGGACGCATCACAACAAATTATTATTAGTAATAATAGTCCTGACAATTTTTTATTACTCCTTTCTCGTTTGAAAAAGGGATTCTTCAAACGGTTTCAAAATGTATCTCACATTTCAAATTTCGATACTGCGCAATGTTCATGTCCGACTTCGCTTTCATTGGCTGATCATCGTTATTTTAGTGTTAGCCATATATGTGAAGTACATATATGGTGTTAGCACAGGTGCAATGCTATGTTCGAGAACCTCGCACTATCGCACAGGTGTGTCGGTGTTCTCTTTCACGAATCATTGTGGTCGACGTTCTAGAGTTAGCACGGCCATCACGGCGTCCTGCACGATTGTTCGTTGTTGCAGTGCAAGTTGCAAAGTACAAGTTTAATTGCTCATTGTGTGCTTTTGTTGTTGATGAGGAATTCATAAATTCTTTTATTTGATTTTGGAACCATAATCTTGTTTATTTGCCCTCGATAGAGGAGGTAAATGGCTTTCATAGCCCTAGGGCTATAAAGCTGCTAAGCAGTATAACAAGCACCAACAATGTAGTATAGTAATACCAACAATATGCATAGAAACCATAGCACACCAGTAATGCACAGCGCCAGCACAACGACGGCGCTGTAGTCTGGAGGCAAGATACTGAATCTTTGATTTTTGTCCATTTTGAGGACTAAAATGAAATAAAACGTATGTACCACGTGCCTAATCACGATTATAGCTCTCGGAAAATTTAAAGCTCTCCGCTTCGCGTCGAGCTTTAAACATTCCCTCGTGCTATAATCTATTGATTACGCCCTTAATACATAAATAACTATTGAACGGTGATGTAAGTACTTTCAGACGAGGGAAGTAAAAAGCCTACTTTTTTAAATAAAATTTTAAAAAAGCCAATTGTGCAACAAGAGCTAAAAGTGGATGTTTATGAACGAGACATGAAAATTATGAAACGAAGCCGAAGGCTGAGTTTCATAACATGTCGAGTACAATAACACTTTTAGCACGGGTTTGCACACAACATTTTTTCTAAGGCCTTAAATGTACTGTTATTAATTCATAAATGTCGATTTAACAAAGGTTTGCATTTACGACAGTTATAATTTATGTCATAGTAAAGAAATGGCCTTGACGGCATAGGTGACTGTTTCTGCAGCCGGTAGCTGTCAAAGTTAGTTATCAAAGATAATTATAATAGTACACATTTGACTTCATTCATTACATAATGCTTTAATTATTTAAAAAACACTTTACCTCTAAGGAAAGAAGTAACTAGAATAACTTTATAACCTCACTTCCAGTTCAAAATTCTAAATTCAACACAAGCTGTTTACTTTTAGCACATGGGCAAAAGTAAACAGCTGATTTCACTTTTAACACGCTGATTTATAAAACGTAATTTTTAGTTAAATAAGCTAGTGCTAAAAGGCCTACTTAGTAGTGGTCGTAGAAAAGTTATTTTTGAGAGATGCCGAATAAGCATTTGAGAAGGTGTGCAAAGAAACTTGTTGCTTCGTTAATATTTCTAATAGAAACGCGATAATGGGGGCTCTTTGATACCGTTGAATGCCGCCAGGAAGGTGATTTCCAATCTTTTTAATTAGCGAATGCACATTTTAAAGTTTACTTGAGCGGGTTGCGGTAGCATCAAATATCAGCATTTCAACAGTAAGCTCTACATAATGAAATTACAGTTTGACTTTTCCCCCAAAATACGGCCACATGCTAAACCTGTTACCTGCTTTAATAACGTCACTGAGGCTGCTATTCGAAATACGATTTATGAAATACACGAAAAAGATAAGCCTAAATGCTTTTAATATAAAACATTTGCACGTATTAATAGATATATTTTGACGTATTTAAATAATCTTGTTTTTAGGTCAATGTAACCCTTTCTCATTTATAAAAACTGAAAGAAGAAGAAATTTTTAAGGGTAGTCAAGCGTCTTTGCACACGGTCTTAAAAAATATATGATTGGCGTTCAAAATGGCAAAAGGATAATGGAATTGAACGAGTTTTCTTTAAAACGAATACGTTTTTTGCAGTATTATCAGCACATAAAACAAGAAGCATTGTATCACTGCCTCCTACACTTACAGCCATGCTGTTAGACTTGGCAACATTGCAACTCTGGTAGTTGGTGGTCCTAAATTACATACAGTAAATAATTTTGCTTTAAAGGGCACAGTTTTACTCTTTATCATATGTTACTCTGTAATTAACTAAAGATAGCTTCTGTAATTGTGACATTTACTTACATAATCAATTAATACAAACATGTAACAGTATATTTATAAAAATAAAACGACTTAACATATGTAACCCGTGGATACAAAAACATTTCTGTAATTATTTTAAAGTTTGTAATTTTCTATATATCACTGCTGGTTCAGAGTACAACATATATGCAAAAACTGTGGTGGTGCTACTGTAAATAATCTTATTTAAACATAATAAACTTATCTGCTCGGTAACATCAAAAATTTGTGTGACGTAGATTATTCCATAAAGTTCGAAAACTGCTGATGTCATCATTTAAAAACACTTTAACTGTTTGTGCATGTCTTTCAAATATTTGTTTTCTTCTACATTTAGGATTTGCCCTTTCTTGAGGCGCTTTTGACGACAAATATGTTGGTTATACGCTTGGGACAGCATTGTCAACTATCCGAGGGTAATGTAACATCAGTTTCCGCAGTTCTTTACTCTTACTTCTAACGCTTTCGAATGTGTTTCACACACGACAGCACTTTTTGTTGAGGTCCAACATTCTTGTGGTATTGCACGAAGACATGCTTTCTTTCGGATCTCGTCCAATGGAAAAGAAAATGTTGTTATAGTGTGCATACGATTTTCTTTTAAGGTACTGTCGTGGTTGGTACACAGCGTCTTCGTAGCATTCTAAATATAAAATAAAAAGTTACAAGAAATGCGCTGAAATGAGGTTAGATTGTTACTTATCTCGGTTGTATTTCAGTGAAATACTTATAAGAAACCAATAAATACTAGCAGAAATTTTACTTTTACTTATCACGAACAGTACAGTACAAAAATTGGCCTAGCAGCAGCCTTGCCAAATCTCTAACAGCATGGCTTGTAAGTGTAGGAGGCAGTGATTGTATCAATTTGTGTTTTTTGATGAAACATGGATATTTTAAAATGGCAATATAGGTCGCTCTAGCCAGAGCATTAATGTGCGAACTGTTAAAATTTTGCTAACATACCGTCAACACCGCACAGATATGACATCATGAAAGTTTATGACGTGCAACGGAAGTTTCTTTAAAATAACTATACCTGTAATTTATAATGGGTGTACCCATGACCTGCTGAATTTTTTTAGAAACGTCACTTTATACGGCCTGGGCATTTGTTTTGACAGCCGCTGTCATTTAAATGTCATCGTGGGTATGTGTAGAGTGCTTTGATATGTCACATTTGTAGCAGAGGATAGTGTGGCCACGATTGTCAAATAAACAAAGACATAGGTATGGTATTTGTTTATTTCTTTATTTGTGTAAATCGCAATTCCTGTTTGCCGATCAAGTGCAAGTAAGACATGCGCAACAGCGGTGGTTGGGGCAAATCCCTAGCAGCCACCCGGGATGGACGAGTGGAGACCAGATCAGGGCGAACTGTCCAAGTATGCGGTCGTCCCTTTTAAATTGTATTTTGCAAACTGGTTTCTAGTAATTCATAAATTGGAAATTAAATTAAAAGAAGTATTCATTTAAATACATGGTCTTTCGAGTGCAGATTGTGTACAAAAATACAACCTATGAATAAAAATACAACTTCAAATTAACAAAAAAACCACGAGGCCTGTTCATTGTTCCACGTGGAAGGTAGCACTTTCACGAAACAAGAAGTCGGGTCGCCCACCAGCAAGAGACGTGCAGCTCGAGGTTATTTCAATTTCCTAGCAATAAACTAATGGAGTAGTAAAGTAATCTGCAAGCATCCTGTGAGGCGGGATGCGGCAAAGCCGAGCAATGCACGCATTCAGCTGACGTAAAGCCCCGAGTATTAGCTCAAAATGACTCTAAAATAATATTCAAAATTTCTACGAGGCGAAAACACAGGGATTATATGGCCATATAGGTTCAAGGTAGTTTCCTATTGTAAAGTCATAATTCTATTTGTGAATAATTAAAAAAGAACAAACGGCTTGAATATGCTTTTAACACAAGTATATAAACAGAAAATATTATTCCTCAAATTACAGAACTCGTTCCAAATCATGATAACCCAAAAGCAGTCAACGAAAACATCTGGTTTCAGCAGGATGGTGCGCCTCCCCACTGCAGTGCGCAATTATTTCAGTGACATTTTTGATCGGCGGTGGATCGGGAGAAGAGGACCCGTGGGGTGACCAGTTCGGTCACCAGATTTGTCTCCTTTAGATTTTTTTTGTGGGGCCATTTAAAAAGTCGCGTTTATTTAAATAGACCTGACATTTTAGAAGAATTGAAAAATCGTATTCGTGCTGGAATGGCTGCTATTTCTCTCAATTCTTTGCGCGACTCTGTAGACAATTTTAAAAAGCTCATTCATTATTGCCAAGAAGTAAATGGGCAGCAATTTGAACATCTCTCTTAACTATTGTTAATTAATAATGTTGTTGTTTTTATTTGGATTTAAGAAATATTGTTTGTTATCTTATATTTTAATTACTGTTTGTGTTTTATTTATTTATGACGTTTTGTTAATGCAATGGTTACTAGATTTCACTAAATGTGCAGCGACGAATTAAGCATGCCTCCAATATTTTTTTTAATTTATCTGCGTTATTTTCTTATGTACCGCTATAGAAGTGGAATATTTCTGAAAAGAGAAAAAATAATCTTTTTATTTATTTAAACAAATTCATTATGGCGACCGCACTTAAAAAATATATGGAAAAACATTTTTTTAAATTTCAGAATATGCAAAATAACTGCAAATTAACATATACCAAATATGAAATACATTTTTCATACCGTTTGACCAGGGTAGCTTTGGTCCCATATATAATATTCTTCCTTAGCACTACAACTTTGCAATTTCTTTTTGCCTCAGTAATTACACATATATCAATCTTTTTTTCTCTAATACTGTTAATTAGCTTTGGAATTTTATTGTTGATTCCCCTTACGTATCGCGTGGCAACTGTAAGTGTGTTCTTGGCCATTCTTGCCGGTCCGTCAACGTTGTGTCCGTCCATTCCGAAGCTTCTATCGAGGTTGTTAAGACGCCCGACGTCTGGTTGAACAAAACCTTATTTAAATCAATTTCAAGATAGGCATCGATATCTGTTGCTCTAGTTTCGCCTCAAGGCACCTTTTCATCTTATAAGAACGAAATCTGCAACCTTGTTACCATATCGTACAGATCCCGCTAATCAGTTCACTAAATTATCCCGTGATGGACTCCGCCTTTAGTCTTCAGTACAGTCGCTTTATATACACTAACGTTAAGTCTTCAGTAGTGTACCTGTATAATTATACAGGTACACTAGTCTTCAGTATATAAAGGCACTGTAGTCTTCAGTACAGTGACTATATACAAGACAGTGTGGCCATACGATTGTTGGCGGCCATTTTCAGGCAAATTTGAGCGTAGAGATATACAGTGCCTTTAGAAATAATCGAACGTTTTTGAGTGGTCGTTATTTTGGCACTAGTTCTTTTAACTAGTTGATGTTAGCTACACGTGCAGTGTTATGTTTGAACGTTTGACATTTTTCATTGGCGTTCGTTCGTGGTGCTTTAAGGTGTTGCATGAAGTTTACAACCGGTTTCAGTTATGGTAGTTTACAATACAGCTAAATGCCGTCTTCCTGTTCCCTGTCTCCAAACCTCCCTGTCCTGTGCTTGGTCTTCTTCCAGGTTGCTCTTCTCCATGGCTCTCCGAATACCCCCATTCCACGGTTTGTGTGGTCTACCTTTTTATTTCTTACCCGGCGGCGACCATTTGAAGATCTTCATAGGCCACGTCGTCTCCTCCATTCTCATCAGATGACCAAACCAGTTTAACGCTTTCCGTTCAGTTCTGTCCACAACTCATTCTGGTGCCTCCATTCTGCGTCTTATTTCCTCGTTCGCCACTCTATCTCGTCTCGATACCTTTCCGCTTTTTCGTCCATTTGAACTGTGTCTAGTCTTCCTTTCATTTGCGCTGTTACAGTCCATACCTCACTGCCATAACATAGCATCGACTCTACCATTACTTCACCTATTCTTTTTTTTGTTTTTGTTAGAGATAGTATTGTCCCATCAAATTGATTTCAAGCATCCCATTATCTTCTTACTTTGTACTATTTGAGTTTTGATCTCTTCTGTTCCCAAACCTTTTTCATCGATTGTATTGTAGCACCGAGGTATTTAAACCTTTCTACTTGTCTTACTGCGACATCTTCATTTATTAAGACTTCATATTGGACTTACGAGTTGATTACTAAATAGATACTCCTTTTTTTCTAAACTTATGCTAAAGCCCCATTCATCGTAGCACCGATGTAATCTCTTTATCATACATTCCAAGTCGAACGCATCTTGTGCTGTTAGGTACAACAATAGCACAATTCTAAATTGTCACATTTAAATACTGTGCAGAATATTAGTTTTTCAGGGCAATATATGATAAAATTTCACCCGCTTGCGACGCTAATGAATTATTTGACACTGACAATTTACAATTGTCAGATTTGAAAGGTTTTATTTTCTTCCATAACCAAATGAACAGGTTCTACCAACCGCGTTGAGAACAACTTAGAAGTAACTAAATATTTTGCCTGTTAATGGCGGATATTCGCGTCAACCAATAGCAAAATATTTAGTTACTTTTAAGTTGTTCTCAAAGAGGTTGGTAGAACCTGTTCATTTGGTTATGGAAGAAAATAAAACCTTTCAAATCTGACAATTGTAAATTGTCAGTGTCAAATAATTCATTAACGTCACAAGCGGGTCAAATTTTATCATCTATTGCCCTGAAAAACTAATATTCTGCACAGTATTTAAATGTGACAATTTATAATAATTATGCTATTGTTGTAATAGCACAAGATGCGTTCGACTTGGAATATATGATAAAGAGATTACATCGGTGCTACGATAAATGGGGCCTTAGCATAAGTTTAGAGGAAACGGAGTATTTAGTAGTCAACTCGAAAGCACAATATGAAGTCTTAATAAATGAAGATGTCGCAGTAAGACAAGTAGAAAGGTTTAAATACCTCGGTGCTACAGTACAATCGATGGAAAAGGTTTGGGAACAGAAGAGATCAGAACTCGAATAGTACAAAGTACCTACTTAAAATCAATTTGATGGGACAATACTATCTCTAACAAAAAAAAAGACGAGGTAAAGTAATGGTAGAGTCGGTGCTATGTTATGGCAGTGAGGTATGGACTGTAACAGCGGAAATGAAACGAAGACTAAACACAGTTCAAATGGACGAAAAAGCGCAAAGGTATCGAGACGAGATAGAGTGACGAACGAGGAAATAAGACGCAGAATGGAGGCACCAGAATCAGTTGTGGACAGAATTGGAGAATGGAGGAGACGACGTGGCTTATGAAGATCTTTAAATTGGCCTAGCGCGCACTATGAACTAAACTGTTCAACGACAGTTTGGTCGGTGAAACTAGGATCTACGCGCACTAACGAACTAAACTGTTTTATCCCCTAGTTGTGCGCGCACCTAAACAAAACTGTTGAAGTTTTTGTCTAGACCCAATCTCAAAATGGATTTCGTAAAGGTAGCTTGCGTCTCGGCGCTAGTTATTAAACACCGAAAAAACAAATATTTGAAAAGGAGATATTGATTTCAGCCAATAACTAACCAACGCTTGCTGAAGGGCTAATTTCATAAACTGTACGAAGATTTGAGGACATATCCCAGAAAGTTCTTTGGCTAGCATAGAATGAAAGTCACAAGTGACGAACTATTAAATCATCTACCAAGATACAGAAATTGCTTAACATGTGAAGAAAGACCATCTGTTCCACTAAGGTAAGAATATAGCAAAGAGGAACAATTTTCATTCCCTGCATTTTGAATCTATATTGGGAAAGAAATATGTTTTCAACACAACATATACACAATATCTAAAAATCAGGGCGTTCAACCAATGTTTGCTACCGGTTATGACTTACGCCGCAGAAACATGGTCTCTAAGGGAAATAGACATAGAAAAACTAAGAAGAGCTTAAAGAAACATGGAGCGTGTAATGTTAGGTATCAGACTACAAAATGAAATACTTAACGAAAGAATAAGAAAAATAACAATTATTGAAGACGCCGCTCAATGCATTGCAATTTTGAAAAGACATTGGGCGGATCATGTTATGAGAAGGAAAGAAAATAGGTAAAGCAGAACAACAAAATGGAGGCTACGAACTGATAAAAGAAGCTAAGGCGAACCCACGGCAAGATGGAGAAATTATATCAAGAAAATAACTGGAGAGAAAAGAATAGAAGAGAATTGGGGAGGCGTATATCCAGAGATGGAGCGCTGGCAATGGTGATGATGATTGGAAACCTCAACAATACGTCAGTTGTGAGAGATACTTGCGACAAATTGTGGAACTACTTGCAACCATTATCCATGGCGAGAAAAATCGCAAAATGATTGAGTAAAGATAGTGGATACATTTGATCAGAGAACACATTTTCAAAACTGTATAGGCGCCATCGATAACAAGCATATTAAAATGAAGCAGCCCTCTAACACAGGTTCCCTACACTATAGAAGATGAAGCATTTAGTTTGTGTCTTACGTCCATATGGCAAAAGACTGTTCAGAGACGTTTTCCCATTAGCTGTTAAGCAGGGCTCAATGAATGGTCGAATGTGCATTTGGAATACTTGCTAACAAGTGAACAATCTTTCATAGACGGATTGATGTCCCCCCCGAATTTTATGATTCTATAGTCAAAAGTCTGTGGTGTACTGCACATTTATGCGGAAAAAAGGTGAAGTGCAATTTGAAGATACTTTGTTTAGTTGCCCATTAGAGGACCCTGCTACTTGGAATAATCGTAGTACAGAAACAGTTGTTTAGATTATAAAAGCCATTATATTCTAAAATATTAGATTGTAGCAAACATAATATTGAATTATTTTGTACTGTAAAAGTTTTTATTTTATTCAGCAGTTTAACAGAATATAACATAAATATATGAAACGACCTTATTCCTGATGTTCACATAGATTTTCAAACATAGCTGAAAAATAAGAGTGTCCGGGCAAGTTCTGGGGCAGTTTAGTCGTCTAGTGCGCGCAGAGTAATTCAAATCGTATGTTGCAGGTGTGTCGGCCAACAGTTTAGTCGTATTCTGGTTTGTGACAAGACCCAACAGAAAAGTTCAGTAAACTGTTTGGTCGGTAATGCGCGCATCCCCATATGTTGCAACATACCTCACTCGACCGACAAAACTGTTGGACGACAAAAAGTTCATAGTGCGCGCTAGCCCTAAATGGTCGCCGCCGGTTAAGAAAAAAGAGGTAGACCACGCAAACCGTGGAATGAGGGTATTCGGAGAGCCATAGAGGAACCTGGAAGAAGACCAAGCACAGAACAGGGAGGTTTTGAGACAGGGAACAGGAAGACGGCATTTAGCTGTATTGTAAACTAGCATAACTGAAACCGGTTGTAAACTTCATGTAACACCTTAAAGCACTACTAACGAACGCCAATGAGAAATGTCAATGTCCAAAAATAACACTGCACGTGTAGCTAACATCAACTAGTTAAAATAACTAGCGTCAAAATAATGACCACTCAAAAACGTTCCATTATTTCGAAAGGCACTGTATATCTCTACGCTCAAATTTGCCTGTTGATGGCGGCCAACAATCGTATGGCCACACTGTGTCTTGTATATAGTCACTGTACTGAAGACTACAGTGACTATATACAAAACAGTGTGGCCATACGATTGTTGGCCGCCATTAACAGGCAAATTTGAGCGTAGAGATATACAGTGCCTTTCGAAATAATCGAAAGTTTTTGAGTAGTCATTATTTTGGCGCAAGTTATTTTAACTAGTTGATGTTAGTTACACGTGCAGTGTTATTTTTGGACATTGACATTTCTCATTGGCGTTCGTTCGTAGTGCTTTAAGGTGTTACATGAAGTTTACAACCGGTTTCAGTTATGCTAGTTTACAATATGTACAGCTAAATGCCGTCGTCCTGTTCCCTGTCTCCAAACTTCCCTGTTCTGTGCTTGGTCTTCTTCCAGGTACCTCCATGGCTCTCCGAATACCCTGATTCCACGGTTTGCGTGGTCTACCTCTTTTTTTTTAACCGGCGGCGACCATTTAAAAATGTTAATAAGCCACGTGGCCTCCTCCATTCTCCAATTCTGTCCACAATTGATTGTGGTGCCTCCATTCTGCGTCTTATTTCCTCGTTCGTCACTCTATCTGGTCTCGATACCTTTGCGTTTTTTCGTCCATTTGAACTGTGTTTAGTCTTCGTTTCATTTCCGCTATTACAGTCCATACCTCACTGCCATAACATAGCACCGACTCTACCATTACTTTACCTATTCTTTTTTTGTTTTTGTTAGAGATAGTATTGTCCCATCAAATTGATTTTAAGTACTTTGTACTATTCGAGTTCTGATCTCTTCTGTTCCCAAACCTTTTTCATCGATTGTATTGTAGCACCGAGATATTTAAACCTTTCTACTTGTCTTACTGCGACATCTTCATTTATTAAGACTTCATATTGTGCTTTCGAGTTGACTACTAAATACTCCGTTTCCTCTAAACTTATGCTAAGGCCCCATTTATCGTAGCACCGATGTAATCTCTTTATCATATATTCCAAGTCGAACGCATCTTGTGCTATTACAACAATAGCATAATTATACGTTGTCACATTTAAATACTGTGCAGAATATTAGTTTTTCAGGGCAATAGATGATAAAATTTGACCCGCTTGTGACGCTAATGAATTATTTGACACTGACAATTTACAATTGTCAGATTTGAAAGGTTTTATTTTCTTCCATAACCAAATGAACAGGTTCTACCAACCTCTTTAAGAACAACTTAAAAGTAACTAAATATTTTGCCTGTTAATGGCGGATATTCGCGTCGACCAATAGTGGCAAAGACATCCCTATGGCCACACTGTCTTGTATATAGCCACTGTAGTCTTCAGCCGAATTCAAATTGGACAAAAGTGATATCAAGTTACACTCACTGGCGTCTGCATGACATTTCCAGACTCCGGGACTTCCCCGTTATACCGGCCGTAACCATCATTCTCTAAAGTAATATACTGCAATATTAAACATCGCTATCGTACAAGTTGAAGGGAGATGGATACATAGGGCATTTTCCTGCATGATGCAATTTCGAATAAGACGCGCTTGGCCGCATCCTGTTGAGTTAATTCCGCCTCTATAATCTAGCTGAACGTACCGGGTAATCTGTGCCCGCAATTAAAACCCTAGTTTAAAGGGGTGCGCCATCCTCCGGGTGGTTGTATAAGCCACATGCTAAGTGCCTTTGTTAAGTTAGTACCGTTATGTACATGTTATCGCTGTCTATAAGCGCATCTTAACAAAAAGGTGCGTGCAAGCATATATACAGGGTGGATCTCTGTCGTTCGTCGTTACGATGCAGTCCCAAGTCTTCGTAGAAAGCATTTTAATACACTATCATCGCGAATTAAGCTGTAGGCCACCCCGTTGCGCGTCCGATCTTCCCCTAATTGCCCTATTTTCAGGCAACATCGTAGAGAACCCCCTACGTGAGACCATCCCCGCCTGTTTTCATAGGAAACTCCAGTTGTTGGAGCCCTACGCCAACACAAAAGGTACTGTGAATTGTTATGTTTTAAGAGTGCTATTTATTCTAAAAGTAGTGTGCACATTGCAGACATTTTATGGACAATGCATGCTATTTTGTGCCGTATAATATTAAACAGGTACCGCTCGCTTTGAGTTGAACAAATATTGTGGTAACTTGACTCCAAGTACAGAGAAAAACCTAAATGAGTATTCTATACCTGTAGCTTCTTGGATTCGGGCACCAAAAGATTTTAATGGACGTTTTGTTCCAGTCGTAAGATAATTAACTACTGTGAAACGCTGACTAACCCCTATTTCAATGCATATTACATGTCCAGATCTATGTATGTAAATTTTAAGTTAATAGATCACCTTCACTTAACTCAGTTCTTGTATTTTATTTGTCTATGTTCATTTAAAGTGACAGGAACCTGTATTCTAGTCGCGCTGTGTGTACTCCATTGTACAGGACCCGAACAACTGCAGGAGGAACACCCAAAGGCAGGTGTAAACTTCTATAGCTGTGGAGCGCCTCCCGGGGGGTAGCAACGCGACGCAACGGCTGTTGGATTTCGACTTTTGGCTAATGGTCTGTGGAATTGAGATGTACATCTCCAAAAGTCGTGGTGCCCGTGGAATTTTCTTTTAACCAATTATCGCTAACCACTTCTATCGTGGTACTGAGTCCTGAATTGTACCCAGTCGTTCAAACCTCCCTCCCAACTGAGTTTTAGCTGGAGCCAAATGGGTTGGAAGGGACACGCAGGGGCGAGCATTGCTATGTAAATTTATTAGGAGTCTTAACGACCCTTTTATACCGTAACAAGTTTTCGAGTATTTGGTTTTTACGTGGCGCTCATCGGACAACCCTCCTCCTTTCTCAGCCAGGAACCCGACAACGGTGGAGTGACGATATTTAACATACGCTGATTCCGAATGAAGCAAAGTGGCACAAAGCGTGTCATTTGAGATACTGTGTAGCAAAACTTAACACTCTTGAAAAGGACATTAAAGAACCAGCATCGACCATCGACCAAAGCAAACCTTATGGAAAACAGACACCTTGGAATCTTTTTCACCACAGTGCTGTAAGATGGAACGGATAACATGTTTCATCATGCCAAAGAAAGTGCAAAGTTTTGCAAGATTCCTCCTTGGAATTTCAATCAAAAGCTTGTCTTAAATCTAAAGTCCAAAGTCTTAGATCTTAAATCTAGGTAAGTCTGAGCGGTTGATGGATGTACTCCCATTGGCGCACTCCACATATGTTTTAAAACACTTCTTTCACATGTTTTAATTGCCCTTGATTCACTTAACTTAACTTACACTAGTTCGAAAGGTTTTTGCCTTTTCAATCTACGGGTAAGTCCACTGTTGTCGAGTAATTGTAGCACTTCGATATTTACGTGTTCATGTAATCTTGATTTATGTTTTTTCGCAAACCGTTTAATCTCCTCACTGACCATAGGCACTTTTAGGTCCTTGTGGATGTCTTCATTTCTGATGTACCATGGAGCGTTGACAATGCTGCGCAGTACTTTGTTTTGAAAAGTTTGTATGATTTTTACATTAGATTTCTTTGTGCATCCCCACAGCTGCACACCGTAAGTCCAGACTGGTTTTAGTATTTGTTTGTACAACAATAACTTATTATGTAGTGACAGCTCAGAATGTCTTCCGATTAGCCACCACATTTTTCTGAATCTAATGCAAAGTTCTTCGCGTTTTTTCTTTATATGTTCTTTCCACCTGAGCTTGGCATCTAGTGTCATGCCCAGGTATTTAGCTGTGTTAGCGTGAGGAATTATTTGCTGATTGATCACTACAGGCAAGTAATCAATTCTTTTATTGGTGAAGTTTATATGGGTAGACTTCGCCTCATTTAATTTAATTCGCCACTTCTTGGTCCACCTGGTGACGTTGTTGACGGCTGTTTGTAGTTTATTAGTAGCTACTTCTATTTCGCTGCTTGTGGCTAGTAATGCAGTGTCGTCAGCAAATGTGGCTGTCGTCACTCCATCGCTCATGGGAATGTCACTAGTGTAAAGCAAGTATAAAACTGGCCCAAGGACGCTTCCTTGCGGTACACCTGCGGCTATAGCTTTTAGTTCAGAGTATTCTTCGCCATATCTCACCCTGAACTGGCGGTCAGAGATGTATGATCTCAGAATGTGGCTCATCTGCCTAGGCAGGCTTTTAGTTATTTTGTATTCGAGGCCCTCGTGCCATACTTTATCAAAAGCTTGGGCCACGTCTAGAAATATTGCTGCGCATATTTCTTTTTCTTCTAGGGTTCTTTCAATTACATCGGTGATTCGATGCACTTGGTCAATGGTCGAATGTTTGTTCCGAAAGCCAAACTGGTAAGTTGGAATGAGCTGCTTTTCCTCAATAATTGGCTTGAGGCGTTTCAGGAGCAGTTTTTCGAACAGTTTGGATATGGTTGGTAGTAGTGAAATCGGGCGGTAGGATGCTTTCTCATTGGGTGGCTTCCCTGGTTTGGGGATCATAATAACTTCAGCAACTTTCCACTGCGTAGGTACGTATTGTAGTCGTAACGCTGCATTAAACAGATGCGTAAGCTTCATTATGCCCTTTTTTGGTAGTTCCTTGAGCAGTTGTCCACTTATTAAATCATAGCCGGGGGCTTTTTTGGCACTGAGATTCTTTTGTATCTCATTGTATATTTCTTTTGGAGTTACTGGCAGTATGTCCCTGTCCTCCCTGTTGTTTATCTCTGGTAGGTTTTCATTGTCGTCAGCTGGATGTCGTTGGAAAGTATTCGCTAGGTGTTCAGCAAATATTTCTGCTTTTTCTTCGTCTTTTCTTGCCCATCCGCCATCATTTTTACGAATGGGTGGATTATTGTATTGTATTGTATTTTTATTCATTATAATATACACCGTGGTGCTTAGATATGTCACAATTCCAGTTTAAATATAAAAATAAAAAATACAATGCATTTACAGAAATAGTCAACTACAGATAAATACAGTAACAACAAAAATACTAAAGTCAATAAAACAAGACAGTCTTAATTTTCAACAAATCTGAAATCGGAAAGTTCATAGTAGACATTGGCCAGAAGATGTTTTTTAAGCTTAACTTTGAAGAGTTTTGTTGGGGCATTTTTGAGAGTACTAGGAAGCGAATTAAATAACCCTATTCCGAAATTATTTCGTTTAGTGGACGTTAGTCTCTGCTGCGGAAACTGTATATCGCCTCGACTGCGGGTGTCGTAACCATGGGCATCGCCGTTTTTTGTATAATCGCCATAATGTTCTTTTATGTATAATGGATTACAATATAGTATTGCTGACGGTAGCGTTAATATGTTATATTTTTTAAACAATGGTTTACAACTGTCTAACTGACTCGCTCCCGCCAACACTCTCAAGGCTCTTTTTTGTACAATGAAATTTTTTTTAATATGTGTAGAGGTACCCCAGTTTATTAGACCGTACGTCATTACACTATGAAATAATGCGTGGTATGCAGTAATGGCAGCATCTAAGTTTACTCGATTTTTTATTTGTCTAATTACATAAATTGTTCTTGATAACTTAATTGAAAGATTGTCAACATGTGCTTGCCAAGTTAGTTTGTTATCCAAGGTAAGGCCTAAAAATTTGACGGTTTCACAGATATTTTTTTTATTTGAAAATAGTAAAGTGGTAGTTTTATTTTGGTTTAAACAAAGCTTATTTGCCTGGAACCAATCTGAGGCTTGGTTGATAATGTTGGTTTGTAACTGATTGACTAGAGTTTCATCTTCTACGTGGTTTGCAAAGGTCGTATCGTCTGCAAATAAAGTCGTGAAAACTGGGATGGCATTAGGCAAATCGTTAACATAGATTAAAAATAATAACGGTCCCAATACACTTCCTTGTGGGACACCATGTTGAATTGAAGACATCTGGCTATACTGACCTTTGCAAAATACACATTGAGATCTGTCAGATAAGTAGGATGACATTAGTTTTAGAGTTACTCCCCTGCAACCGTAATACTCCAGTTTATCTAGTAAAATGCTTTTTGAGACACAGTCGAACGCCTTGCTTAAATCAAGAAATAGTGCAAAGGAAGATTTTTTGTTTTCCAATGATTCTGTTATATAATTAATGAGATTCAGCACGGCTCCCGACGTGTCCCTTCCTTTTCTGAACCCAAACTGTCTGTCCGTAAAAATATGGTTGGTTTCAAAGAAATTTAGAATTCGAACTGCAATAATTTTTTCTATAATTTTGGCCAAAATGGGGAGAAGCGCAATGGGTCTATAATTGGATCTATCATCAATTTCACCCGATTTATATAGAGGTATAATTTTGGCTTGTTTCAATTTATTAGGAAATATGCCCGTCTTTAATATGATGTTTGCAATATGAGCTATCGGGGCAGATAAACATAAAACATTTTCTTTGTACATACAAACCGATTGATTATATAGGTCTAATGATTTTGACTTTTTTAATGCCTTTATAATATCTTCTACCTCGGATTCCTCAACAGCATATAAGAAGAGTGATTGTTCATTGTTTACTGGTAATTTCTTTAGATAAACACTGTGTGAGTACTTTGATGGGGGAATATTTGATAATAAATCGTCGGCTACATGCACAAAGTAGTCGTTGTGAGATTCTGGGGAAATCACACTTACCACTCCATTGCTATTGATATTGTTTACACCTTTTTTTATTATTCTCCATATTGTTCTTTGTTTATTATCAGACTCCAAGATTTCTTTACTGATTTTTTCTTTTTTTAATTTTAAGATTTTTTGTTCGTATTCGTATTTTTTTTGTTTAAATTCAGCCGATAGAAGATCATTATTTTGCAAGTTCAATTTCAAAATGTTTCCAAGACGATTTATTTCTTCCCTGGCCGAAACTATTTCTGGATTGGTAAACATAGAGGCATTTTTACGTTTGTTATTTGTATTAATTTTAATGGGAGGAAAAGATAAATCGTGATAATATGAAAAAACTTTATAAAAAGCATTAACTGCGCAGGTTGGGTCAGACTCTCTATATAATTCTACCCAATCTTCACTTAAGAGGTAATTTGAAAATTTGATTCTATTTCTAGAACTTTTATTTGGTACGGTTTTGTAAACAGAGGTCGCCCGTTTTTGAATAGTGTTAAATTTAATTATTTGAGATTTATGATCAGATATGTGAAATTCAGCCACAGTTGCAAGTTGTGTTTCAAAATTTGTGAAGATGTTGTCGATACACGACTTGGAATTTTTTTGTACTCTAGTAAAGTCGGTGATATTTTTTTGTAATCCAAAAGAATGGAATATGTTAGTAATTTCGATGCTTTCCTTAGATTTAACTGCAAAATTTATATTAAAATCGCCACCAAATACTAGTTTACTATTTTTAAAATATTTAGATATTAAGTCAAGAACATGAGAAAGTTTATTTTTAAAGATATCGATATTACCACATGGTGAACGATATAAAGCCACCGCAACACAGTTCAAATCAGCAAGTTTAATGCCAGTGCATTCAAAATGTTTTTCACTGTTAAGTTCATTAACGAAATTTAATGATGTAAAAACGTGATCAGATCTAGTAAAAATACATACTCCTCCACATTCACTCTCCAATCGGCAGTAACAAGAAGCTAGATTGTAATTATTTGGTGTATATAAATGTTTTTCTCCATCCTTAAGCCAATGTTCACTAATCATCACCACGTCAAAATTTTGTTCAGTTAAGATGGATTCAAGATAATTGTGTTTGTTTCTAATACACTGAATATTTGCATGCAAAATAGTAATATTACTGGTGTTTTTATTACAAAAGAGAGGCACTGAATGTTTGTCAATGATAGAAGATACTTGCTCTTCTGGGCACGTCGATCGTATTAAAAATTTCGTTTTGGCGAGTAGTATTTGCCATGGCTTTCCCTGGATTGTTGTAGGCGTATTAGATGTTGGGAGGAGACAAATGATTTGTAGGTTGCAAGGTCCGCCGATGCAGTAGAAGATCCTATGCCATACGCTTCAAAGTACTTCTTGTATAATTGTTTTAGCGACTCCACGTCTACAGGAAGGCCCTCAGAAGCTAAAAATACCCTTAGAGAAGCATTTGTGAAGCCCTCGTGACAAACTGATTGCGGTTGTTCATGTAGATAGGATATGTACAACCTGACGGCATTCATTATTGCTGGTTCCCGCAGACGAGCCAAAAGGTACCGGCCTTCATCGGTGGCAGATTGCATTGTCAGTTTCACCCTTGGCGGAGTCATTGCATCTACTGTGAGATTTGTTTTCTGGATGCCTGCACTCACAAATTTTATGGGTTGATTTTCTTTAAAGGTGTGTTGTTTGCCAGCTGCTATAGCCTCCCCATCAGAATGAAGCCTTAGAATCTTCTCTTGAGTAGTGAGTTCTTTAGTTGTCTTTTTCTTCACTTTGTTCAGCTGCATTTCATTTCCTTCGCTAGGATTTTCCTCAAGATGGCATTTTCTTTCTACTGACCACTTTACCGATACACCAGCAGGCCAGAACTGCTCTTCTGCTAATCGAGCGGCAGACTTTCTGTTTATGGTGCCAATCTTGTATGTTATATCCGCTGCATTTTCTGATTGTTTTAATAGAGGGTAGCATCTTATAAAGTCCGACACTCCCAACTTATCTTTAATATAATGTACTATGTGATTGCTGTTATAGTACGATGGAAGGTTTCTCACAATCACATACTGCCATTCACTTTTGCCTACTTTTCCATCTTGAGTAGGTAATGTTAAATTTGACACTGGTTTTGGGCCACTCAAACTAGGAGATAGTTCTGTTGTTTGGGTGCCAACTGACATACAAGACTTTGATGTTTGAATTGGAGTCGGTTGTGAAGTTGAAGAAGCAACACCTGGAGATTTTAGGGTTTTCAGTCTTATTCGGAACTCCGCCATGGACTCTGATATTTTTGTTAACTTATGTTGTATCCCTTCTATGTTTTTCCTAATTTCACTTGAAGATGGATCGTGTACCTGTATTTTGATTTGGTCTTCATTGCTGTTGAAGAAGACTGAGGAGAGATTGAAAAGATCCTGCTGCATGCCGTTTAAACTTTTTCTAATTGATTGTGGGCCACAATCAGTGAAGGACTGACACATCGAGTAAATTTCCTCAACTCTTTTATGAAGCAAATCTAGCTTTGAATCTTGGTTATATACCAATTCGTGTGTTTCCGTAATAATCGGAATTGCATCAGCCACTTTCTTAATTAGTGACCCTATAGCCTCGATGTTATCTTTTGGTACTTGGTCCCTTGTTAATTGTGAAACTTTTTCATGCAGATATTTTAGATTGGGAGAGTCACATAGAACGCAAAAATATCGCAGTTGGTGATTTTTTTGTTGTGAAATCGTTTTTAATGTGGTTTTGTCAAATCCACTGCATGCCATGCAAAATATGCGCCTACATTCGCCGCTACACTTTAGTTTATATTTGTCCTTAACATCCAGGAAGACTTTTTGGCAAGCATCGCATTTGAAATTAGCCATTTCAACGAAATTGAGGTCAAGTTCACTACCAGTAGTAAATAATTTAAATGTAATAGGAAGTCAAATTGCAATTACTTGCAAAATGTGTTTCCTATTGTGTCACTGGGTTATGTTATGATGAATTGCGTACATACGAAGTAATATGTAGTTTAGTCAACACAGCAAAACAATACACACATGAGTATTAGCATGAAAGAATGCAAAACACTGCAAAACAAGCGGAGCAAAACAAAAATGCGACCGCACTGCACGACGAGCAAACTAATACTGGTACATACTGGTACACAGAGTATTAGCAAAGAAAACAACAGTTGCAACGTTGCCAATTGCACCGATCTCTTACTAATCTTAAAATTGCTCTTCGAAAATACAAATGCAATGTTGCCAAATGATCCGCTTGTATCAGCATGCAAAAACATATATTTTTTTAGTATTCTAGGCCTGTGATCTGCTTTTTTATTTATGATTAGAAGCGTCTACGTTCGATCAGCAGAGTTAAGCAACGCTCTTTCTGGTCAGATCTTGGATGGGAGTTCCATGGCTGCTTCTCTCGGCGCCTCGTGATACGGCTCTCACGGAAATAGTTGGTCTCGGATGTCATAATAACATCATAACAGTCGTTAGTGGGGTTAGAAGTCCCCATAAAATGTACAGCGACGCCTATAATTGGCCTAACGGCTGTTGGCTGAGTACCAAAATAAAATAAAATAAAAAAATTAAACACGAATGACATTTTCAATTCGCTTTTAATGATATTCACATACAAATACAAAATTGTTTAGAAAAGTGGTGCTGTTTTGCATAGTAACCCTTTTCTGTATAGCAGCGAAAAATCGTTTATAAAAGTGGTATTTTTCTAAATAGCAACACATTTCTATTTGTATTACTAGAGAGAAAAGAGTATCATCCCTTCCCGCGAATGCAGTAATCATCCAAGGGAGGGAATGGCACTCTACTCCAGAGTTATACGAATATATGTTTTTTTGACACTTTTACATGGGAAACCAACAAGGAACCCAAGCGTGTATTTTCGCTAACAGAACATGTGACTTGCAGATCAAGGTGTATTTTTTTGAAAATATTATTATCTATAAAATACCTTGTGTTAACCAAATTGTGAAAAATACAGGCATTTATGGAGTTGCCAAACAAGCTCTCGATTATATATAAGTCTTGACTATGTTGTCAACGTAAGCGAAACTTAAATATTTTTCAGTAAAGTTGCAGGTAGCTTTAGTTTTTGATTTAAAATATAAAAAACAAATAAACTTCTAGGTAATAACAATGACATAAAAAATCTTAAAATTTATAAAAATGCAAACATTTGAGAAGTTGCAGAACGAAATTTTGTCTACGTCTCTAAAACAACCACACCATTAAAAAGTTCTGTATTAATGGTATATTCTGCAACAAGTTTTACAAACGTTACTTTAAATATGAGTTTATTAGGCACGAGCGAAGCGAGTGTTTAATGAAACTAGTATCTCGACCAGTTTCTAAATGAGTTTTTTTCTACGAATGCAAATTGCTCAACATACAATTTTATGGTTTTATTAAATATTGAACATTACGTTACGTTAATTTACCAGTCAAAAGTGATTGAAGTGTTGGCTGTGGCCAATGAAACGAAAACTACCGGAAGCTAACTTCAGTCAGGGACTAAAAAACCGTTGTCAACTTCATCAGGTGATTAAGGCGGTTTTCAGGAGCGGGTTATCACGTTGTGTTTAAAATATTA